>BMAO01023518.1:0-65896 GCA_019973975.1 Trichonephila clavata
ATTTATAATGGAAAGTAGCAAAGAAATAATTGACTTGCATAATATTTCTAGGATTTCAAAACTGAATGAATACTTTATACCTTTTTTAAAAAAAAGAATACAGTTTCCCAATTCTTTACAAAACATGTACTGTTAAACGTTTTTTCTTAATGTATTTATGTTGCATGTAATGTTAAATTTTAATATAATAACTATGCAACTAATGATTGTTTACTTATGGAACTTGTAAAATTATGAAAAATCAACTATACAAGGTTTTTTGATTTAAGAAAAATTTATTACTTGTACCGCTTTGATATAAGATGAATGCACCACCTTTAAGCTACTTTACTGCACAACCATTGTATTTTCAAATGGTTTGAATTATGCCTACTGTATAAAAAGTGTTGTGTAACTAATATTGTTGACAGTCTTAAAAAAAGTAGACAATTGATTGCTTTTAAAACTAAATAAAATATTAACTATATTGCATTTCCCATCATATAAATATTACTTACTAATTAATTACACTACACAATCTTTAATGCTTAAGAAAGTCTTTCTCAACTGTGTGCAATTATAATGTATATGTCACCACAGCGAAAATCCCATCTAGCACTCTTAAGATCAAAAAGTCATTCAAGACTCTCAGTGATGTAAGAAATTTACTTCATTCATCTCTGGTTGATACACAGAACACATATAAAGGAACCTGAAAAACTTTAACTATTTAAAGTATTTATAAAACAAATAGTATATCAAAAACTGGTCCATTACTGGACAAAAAAAAAATAATCCTTATTAGTACATCTATACCATAAAAAGGCAATCACATTATATCATTACTTTCACTGCCACTTTCCTCATCGCCCATGAAATATAACATATGGATGAATACCTGTTTCTAAATAGGCAAGGCAAATTTTCAAGGTCTATTCCTGTATAACAAATAGCACAAATATTATCAAATGATGAATCAGTTATTATAAAGAATTGTTTACACATAAGTTAAAACATATTACTTACTTTAGTATATACTTTGCTTGTATTGATAGCAAGCATTAACATCACCTGATTCTATATATTTTATATTTAAACACTTACCTGCAAAAGTATACATGTATTTTCTAAATTTATATGTTCCAAAGTATAAATCAATTTTTTTGCCTAAAATTTATTAAGAATGAATGATATAAAAAATTACCATATTCCATCACTTTCCAAAATTGTGTGGTAACATTCAACTGCAATGGAATCTCTATCCTGCATGATTTTTAAATTATATGCTTCTAATATACTGTCATAAAGCCATTTGTGACAAAAATTTGGTTATTTTTGATAATTACTTACCTCCTCATCTGATATAAAAATATACAACTTTACCCATAAAACATAGCTAAATGTCTTGGAAAACATAAAACAACACTACAAGCATATATCAGGTGTTAAAGATACAGTTAAGTTTTTTTGCAAATAGTTTTTGAATTGAGTAATGCTGATAGACTGAGCTTGAATGTTTTCTTTCTTGACAACTAAAAAAGAACATCCAGAGTTTTTCTTTTTATTTTTAAATCCCTAATAGTTGGCTTAAATATTTACTGCTAGTTTAAATGCTGATTGGGAGGTAGGTACATGAGGATCAGGTAAATAATTCTTTAGTAATTATTTTTACCTTTCTTTTACTGAATTGTATGTTGAGACAATTGTTCCTGAACTATTTACCTTGCAAAAACAATTCAATACTACAAATAGAAGTTCAGTTTCCTGGTTTTTCTTATGTCATTACATATTTCTTTGACGAAGACCCCACACACACTTTCTATCTGAGATATGGAAAGAAGTATATTCAACATTTTCAACAACATGGAATCTCTCAACAATTTAAGAATGAACTTTAATATGTTTATATGGTGCATGATTATCTGAGCATTCACATGTATACCAAGCTGAACATGATAATTTTACACACCTGTAATGGCATTGATCACACACACAACCTCTTTCTGAAATGCTTCCATAATCTTTTTAACTACATAAAATACATCTCCATTAGTCTGCAATTTACAAACCAAGAATTTGTTGCTGGTCATAAATATCTTTCAGGAATTTTTAATTCATTTGAATGGAAATAGGTTGTGAGGATATAAACTGGGGAGAGTATCATTTAAATTCTATAATTGCTAAATATGTGTCATGCTGTATTTTCCACAAACTATCTGCTTGAGAGTTAAATTTGCATTTTAAAATAATTGGACATTCATGCATTGTGAATATAGATTAACAATATATATTTTTATCAGTATTGGCATGCAGAAGTAGATGACGTGACTTATACTATTAGTAGGCTGAATTACAATAATTATCATCAAAATATTTATTGAAAGCAGGCTTTTTATCAGTCGATGCAATTTTAAAATTTTCAATTATTTGTTTACATCTTATTGAACTTATTCCTTCCAAAAGAGCTACTAGAGAAATTTCCCTTCGCATTTCAAAATTGGAAAACAAGATCATTTAACCATTTCTTCCAAGTGCATTGAAGGTGCCAATTGCAAAGCCAAACACTATTCCGAAATATGTTTTAAAAGCATGTGAAACTGTTTGGTCATCATTGGCCGTAATGCAATTGGAACATTTGCTCAATACATTTGCGCCAAATTGGATAGGTGGGCGATACTAAAGCTGTTCCATGCAATTAATTTTTAACTGGGCACCCTTTCTCCCTGAATGTTGAAACACAATACATATTTCCTGTATTTAATTTATTAGTAATAACATGAGCAACAGAGTAAAGCATTCCTTATTAGTCAAGTACAATTAAACTTCTATTAACCGAATACATATTCTAATACTGAAGATTTTTCAATACCCTTTTCAAGATTAGCTTTAATGAACTCTATACAGTTTTATAAACCAGTTGAAATGCTTGATTATGCTTTGAAAAATATATTATACTGATCCCTTAATATCTTATAAAGAGTGATTCTACCAAGATATTCCATTAATAATTGGAATACAGAATCTTTGATATTTCTATACAACTAGTTTTTCTTTTATATGTCTAGGAAGCTTCACATGTTAGCAAATGTGTTAAATATCTAAATCTACAATTTCACTCATGATATGGAAAAGGTTAAGGGAAAGTTAAATCTAAACATATTGTGTAGATCTTTACATGTGATTCGTATAAAAAATTTTGCAATAGATAATACATTCCAATAATGATTTTTTTCTTACTTTAATTAAATAAATGTATTTTCTTATTAAGAATAGCATTATTACCTTTGGTTGGATCCTAGCAGGGCACCCTTCTTTTACAAGAACACCTCCAGAAAATTTGTATTTTCTATTATTATTCTCACAATCATTTAAAAATTTAGCCAAACAATTTACCTCATATATTTACGCTAATTTTTCATAACAATCAATAGAACTTTCGATTTAACGACAAGAAAAAGTTTTACACTCACGAGATCCGCCAAGTGGGCAATCACCCAGCAGGAACTAAAAAAATAATGAATCTACTACAATAGTAAATACCTGGAAATTTTAAAACGTATTATTAAAGCATTATAAATAATCAAAGCATAAAATTTTTACATTCACGTGATTGGAGAATCGAGCTTTTACACGGCAGAAGCTAGAAAGTCGATGAACGGAAAATGTTAATTACATCAAATCAAAGCACAAAATAAAATAAAAATACAATATAAAAAGAGTAAAATAATAATAATTCAAAATTATGAATCAAAGTTTTTAGTTGTTCACATAAGTTAGAAATTCCATAAATCAGCAAATATGTTAAAATGATGGAAAACTTAACAGGAAATTAATACAATATAAAAACGGAAATAAAATTTCTCAACATTATAATTCAAAGTTATAAAATACCTAATCAATAAATCTCCCCGCTAGAATTTTATATACGAACCTTTCAGCACGAGCGCTATAGCAAGAATGATTTTAGTAGGTTCAATTAAGCCAACGATGAACTTGGCGATTTTCAAAAAGAGGCCAAAAATATCAAAGTAACCCATCCTTGTTTGTAGATTATAGGAATAGGTGCTGCCAACGAAATTGCGCATTACATGTCCGGTCTTGTTTGTTCCTTTTATCTGTCTCTATCGAATGTTGCCTTATAGAGATGTAAGCACTTTAAACCTTGAAAAATGATCAACAGAATTTTGTAGAAGACAATACACACAATAAAATACATGCGAAATTATACAAAGCTTCCTTTCAAGTCCTCAATATTACTTATATCCTTAAACTGTGGTACACTGACGAGATCGACACCAGAAGTGGCATACTATTCTACAAATCCGTTTTATACCATTGAGACGACTACAATATTTAATGTAAATCTTCTCACACAGCACTGAGCTCTTAATGGAACAAATCCTCATTCTAGGAGCGTAGCTATTGCTGTATAAACCGTATTAATGATACAGGGTTCCCAACACATGTAAATAAAGTATCTTAAAGGGTCCCCAAAAATGCTTCCGAGGAATTTTGATACAGGGTCCATTCAGGACTAGATACGTCAATGCCTCATTCAAAACATTGGCAAAACATCATCACGAGTGAGGGAGTGTTTATTAACATTACACTTAAAAGTTACACTAGGTCTGTTGGTGATGGACTTCAGTAACGGAATTTTGAAGCTCGATCAAATGACAAGGATGACATCTGAGCTGGCACTACCTCTTCAAACTTCAACAACACACTAACACGAAAATCTTGAGACCTAACAGATTTAATATACATCAGGCCCTTACACGGTGGATCTTTAGTGTGCACCGTAACTCGCCATCACCAGTCATGAATTCAAGATTATACTATGCTTACCGCACTTTCAAAGTATTTTATCGAAAAACTTTACTTTTTCTTTCCTTTCCGTTTCTTATCCTTTTCATGAAAATTTTTGCAGTTTTCTCTTTGACAACTTTGATTTCTTTATGTTATGTCAATATTGATATTTTCTTAGTCCAAATTAAACGGCAACATCTTCTGCGTCTGTAAAGCTTAAAAATAAAACATTTTTGTTTATGTGTGTTGCTATGGTGTAAAGCATGTCAACTTTATCAAAACTTTTGGTGTGGAAATTATTGTCTTTTTGAAGCTGAATAATCTGCGTAACAAATCGAACAAAATATGAAAATTTGAAAAAGAAATTTTTTAACGTACTCAGCTTTTCAAAAAAATTTTTAATCAGTAATGAAGTTATCCTGCTATTATATTTTGTGTGCCGTTCGTATTATTTTTACGTTGTTACCTCAAACTGGTTACATTCATCCAGATGAGCATTTTCAAGGACCAGAAATAGTTTATGGTAATCATTTGACATTCAGTATTGTTCCTTGTTTTTTTATATTTTAATATAATTTTTTGGTAAAAGTGTAGAATAGAGATCCCTTTGGCGAACCAATATTTTGGTGACCAGAATCAGTCGTTAAACTACCTAAATGTAGCGATAGGTTTTCCGAGAGTAATGAAGAACCGAATTCATTCTGACATCTAGATAACCTAAATCCTAGATGCTCCCTGTTCTACACTTAAGCCCAATTCTTTTACTAAGAAATGCTATGTAGTTGTGAAATTCACACTGCATAGCATTTACGCATTTCATTTCGCAAATTGTACTTGTTTCAGAAACCACTGTAAAAGATGTGATAGTTCATAAATCATGAAGGATAAACAAAAATTATTTTGATAATTGTAACTGTCTGTACAAAATAATAAAAAAAAACACTGTCCAAATCATAGCTAATTTAATGTTTTAAACTTTTACATTCTTTCAATTGCAAAGTTTTATTGTATTACTTATATAATTATAGATTATTGTTTTGTTCTTTAGAATAATAAGTAATGCAAATTAGTGATACATGTGTAAACTCCTATCAATCATGAAATTTAGCACAATTCCAACCATTCTTACAATAAGTTAAATACTTTTTTGGAATACATTATCTACAAAATATTTGACAATATTTTTCTATTTGGGTAAAAAGAATCAATGGGATAAACTTCTGTACGTTTCCCAGTTATTAAACTTCTTCATTTTGATAATGTTAATTGTGAGTCATCTAAGCATAATTCTAAATTATTTTCATTGCTCTAAAAAAATGACGTTGCCATATTATACCCTTGACCCCATCCAAGGAAAATAGATCACCAAATGACACAATATGCAGCTAATAGTAAAAAGCTGCTCCTACTCATGTAGTAACACAACTTGTTCATCCATATGATAACAGATTTAGGTGACTTCTTTTGATTTGGTAAAATTGTTCAATGGTGTTGTAGACAAGTATCAAGAAAATTTACTGACCTACAATTTGATTCATTTCAAGGTAATTAGAGGTGTTTTTCTTTTATTTCAAATAATACAATAATTAATTCTATGTTTACAGTATATTTTGATTAAATTTAAATGTCTGTTTTTAATATTACTCCTATGACTTTTGTGTGCTGTACAATAATTTGAAAATAGGATTTGATCAAATAGGTCATACGTGTTCTTTTTTCATTCTCAAAACCAATAGTATCAATCTTTCCTTTTCAGTAATGAAGAATCATTTTTAAAGAATATTGAAGTATTTTATTGATTACTTGAAACTTCCATTTTTTAGCTTTTGGAAGAGAGCATCATCAGGGCCCACTCACGAATCCCGTAAAATTCTGTTTTGGGTGAAAACGCGACAGCCGCCATTCTTTGAAACATGTAGTTTCCTTGGCAATCTGGATGTTAACTCTGTTTTCAAAACACTGCCTTTGGCGCTTTTGGCGCCCCAATAGAGTTGCACCAATACTAAAGCTGTTTCATATATATTGTTAAAGTAAGTGCTTTTGTCCTTTTTAAATTTAAAATCAAGTATAGCAAAAGTGTAATTAAAAGCAAAAAAATAATAACAAAGATACTCCAAAACATTTACATACTTTACATTTATTACTATACATATGAGATGGAAAAAAGGAGCAGTTCTCTTGTGATCATAGCAATAGTTCACAATGCAATACAGCTGCAGACACAATATCACATTAGAACAATGAATTGCACACTTTGTTAAGCTTTCATTACTATGTTACTTCTGTACATCATTTTTATATGGGCTAGAAAGTACCTGGTAGAAGTTTCTGAAGATTTCTCACCAAATAATCCCCCTCCCAGAAGTTTCTGGACTAAGTAGAAAATCTAAAAATGTCACCAAGGCAGCAGCGTACAGGATGGGATGACCCGATTAGACTAAGAAAAATTTTATTTTTATCATTGACACTTTCATCTATGTGTTTCTTAGAATATGCCCCTCCCCCTCCTTATAAGATGTGTCTGTATATAGCACTGCCCCAAGTTCATCTCTAATTATTAACTATTATTCAGAGAATAATCACCCTTGTCCTACAAATGATCTTTTCTGTTACCATACGATTTCTGCTGAGAAGCAAGCAAAATCCAAATTTCTGTAATAGTATCAAGAGCAAAATAGGTTTTTAATGGTTTGGGTCACATTTCCTCTGCTGTTTTGGTATTTGCTGATAGTTTCTGTTTGATATCACTTCTTTATATTTTTCAAATTCTTTATTCTGTTTGATATCACTTCTTAATATTTTTCAAATTCTTTTTTCTGTTTGATATCACTTCTTAATATTTTTCAAATTCTTTATAGGGGATATTTTCAACTTCAAAATTCACCAAGCATGGGAATTCACAGATGAGAAACCCATTCGAAATATTGTATTTCCTTACTTCATCACTGGATTTCCTTCTTTAGTAGCAAATTTTCTTGGAATCAAATATCTCCATGGAACATTTTTATTTCCTTATTTTATGCTTGTGCTGCCCAGAATAATCATGTGTTCTTTGTCATTTTTAAATGATGTATTAATTTATAAAACATGTGTTCTTTTAAAAAAGAACTTCAAAATGCCATTACTGATATTTGCTTCATCATACATCGCAATTGTGTATTTGATAAGAGCATTCTCTAACTGCTTAGAAGTTTTATTTTTTAGCCATGTGATTTCTATTTTATGTAAATTCCTATGTATGCTGTGTAAATTCAAAAATCCCAATGCAAATGATTATGTAACTGCTATAAAATTAAGTTTTATTCTTGGAGTAACATTTGCATTGGGTATTTTCAACCGACCAACTTTTGTATGTTTTGCTGCTTTTCCAGTTTCTGTATTCCTATTCTTCTTGCTAAGAATGCAAGGTAAATTCGTAATTCGACTGAGTTATTTTGCCTCATTTTGCATGGGAATATCTTGCATTGCCTTAAGTTTTATTGCAGTTGATTCCTTTTACTACAATAAAATTCATTATTCTTCATTAAACAATCTTCATGAATACATAACTATTACTCCATTAAACTTTATTTTATATAATATAGATAATAAAAATTTGAATTCTCATGGTTTGCATTCCCGCTGGTTGCACATTTGTGTAAATATTCCACTTCTTTTTTCTACCTGTGGTATACTTGTATTGTTGTATTTTTTAATATATTTAAGTAATATTTTTAAGCAAACTTTTTTAAATTTTGAATATTTTCTCTTGTTATCCTTTGCTATCCCTTTATTCTTTTTATCTTTAATACCCCACCAAGAGCCTCGGTTTTTGCTTCCATTGTTATTTCCATTAGCTTTGCTACATAGTGTTTCTACTTTTAATAAACATATGAAAAAAAATGTATTTATTTGTATATGGATTATTCACAATATTTTTGGTGTATTATTATTTGGATTTTTTCACCAAGGGGGTGTATACTCTTCGTTAGCATACATTCATTCTTCTTTACAGAGCCGTAGTAATAGTGCTGTGATATTTTACAAAACCTACATGCCTCCTAGGTATGTATTAGGATTAACTGAAAGACAGAAAGATATTTCCATTCATGATTTTGCTGGTATTGATGAAGATGGTCTAGAAGATTTACTGAATAGTTTAATATTACAGTCTAAACCTCAGTATGTTTATGCTATCATACCTCATGAAACAAGCATCCCAATACAAAATTTATTTGTTTTCCAAAAAAATTATAAATTTGTTGCTAGGAAGTGCCTTTTTCCTCATTTAAGTACAGAGAGCTTGCCTAAATTAAGTGAGGTTATTCATGTGATTCTTAGCAAATCATCTTTCTGGCAAAAAATGACCCAAATAAAAAGGATTTTGAGTATTCATGTACTTATATTTAAAACAAATATATGAGCCATTTTCTTTGAGAGTGGTGTAGGTCCATTTTTGACAAAAAGTTAATGATATCATTGAATGCAATCTGCTATGAACTTTTTACCTATAAACAGTTCCCAAAAAATTCTTACAAAATTTCCATCATTTTGTCAATATAAAATTTACGTAGTTAATGAAATTACAAATATACCATAAAATCCAGCGTATAACGTGCACTCTTAACACAAAAAATAAGATCAAAACTTAAGGGTGTGTATTATACACTGGGTATAAAAACAATAGCATTAAAAATCACTAAAAAAGTTGAGTATTAAAAAAAATTACTTCTACATGTATCAAAATACTGTTTATTTAAAAGAAATGACTAAAAGAGTTATAGTTCTGAACTAAAAGAGTTGTAGTTCTAGAAGTTTACTATTTTTTCAAAAGTCTGCGATAATCCCCTGACTAAATGACTTCAAAATATAAGAGAAATGTATGCTAATATTTCTTCGTAAAAAAGGGGTGCGTGTTATACTGCAAATATACCTAAAAATTAAAAAAATCAGCTTGAAAGTATAGGTATGTGTCATATACCAGTGGTTTACAGTAATTACTTTGAAAGTAGTGTAAGTCCACTTTCCTGCAAAGATGTAATGTTTAGTTCAAAAATTATACTACTTAATTTCTGTACTTCATTTTTATTTGTAGACTTTGGCAAACTCACTTATGCTGAGGAATTTAAAGAAGCCACGGAATATTGATCTATGTAAATGACAAAAAAAATTTGTTTCTTCACTGGAATTTAAGTGAAAGACAAAAATCAAAAATGGAACATTTTCTATAAAGTTGTAACTAATGTAATTTAAAAGGCATTATCTAAAGAAATATTGAAATAAAACTTTTTTTTTATTTTGACATATTTTATGAAAATTTCAGAGAAATTGGTTTGATTCAATTGAAATCCCATATTTATTATTTCATCAATGTATGATTTTCATATTTTGTTGGTTTTTGAAAGTGGTGTAAGTCCATTTGAGATCATCAAAAGTTAAATATCTTTTAACTAATACTTTAAAAATGATCTCTTAAATTTAATCAGTTTAATATTGAAAAAACATAAAATGATCATATTAACATATACCAATATTTTTCTAACCATTCAAATACAAACCCTTAAATATCTCCATATAATATATAATGGACTTGCACCACTTTTTCAAAAAACAAAAAAAAACTATTCAAGTAATATTATTTGTTAAGTTTTTATTAAATCTGTTATTTTTTAAGGCCAGATTATTTATCATGAGTAAAATTTATTTCTTGTATGAATTGCTAAATTATTGAAATATGTGATTTAAATACTGAATATATTTGTGAATGTATATTTATACTTTATGTTGTGTTTATTTTATTAATTTGTTTAGTCTTGCTTCTTCAGGTTTTGGTTTGATATTACTTAAGGAAGAGTATAATAATAAAATCTTGTCTTATAATTTTTTTTATGTAAGTTTTCTATAGCATTTATAAAATAACAGTCTATGTTTATATTGTAACAGTATTGCTAAATTTTTTGACATAGACTGATAAAAAATTTTTCCTCTCAGCAAAAATATTTTTTTTTATTTTATCAGTAGTACATTGTATATACTCAACCAAATAATACTTTAATGCAATTACTAATGCTTTTAAGATCATATTTTAAATATTAGGATTGGATTGTTAATATTTCGCTTTTATTTGAAAATTTCTATGATGATAAAATCTAGTTCACAATCTTAAATATACCAGATTTTTTTTTTTTTTTTTGGCTTATATTATTGTGCAGCCTGCCACCGAATTTCAGATCTGATAACAAATTAGTTTTTAGATATTTGAAGTTTTCTTAGCTTAGGTTTTGATTTCGGTTTCATTTTGAAGCATTTTTCCACTCTTAAATTGAAGTAATTAAAAATATTTTTGAGTACTATCAACTCTTTCAGTGTGAAATGGTTATTAATTTAAATTTTCTTTACTAAAATCATTTCTGCTGGATTATGTTTTGAGTTCTCATAGTTACTTAATTTAGATTGATTTCAAGGCTAATTTTGGTTTTAAAAAATAGTTTATATTCCTTTAACTTTATCATCAATTTTTTCAAGTTAAGAAAATGCCATGGTCTAAATGTTCTCAGGTTGCTATGAGAAACAATATTTCGAAGGGATGGAATACTACTGAAAAAGATAAATCACACACACAAAAACGCCCTCAGTTGATACTGCAATTAGACTTACAAATAGAAGTATTGCAGATAAAACTGAATATTTCCATCATGTACCAAACTCCATTATAGTAAACATACTGTAGTACTAAATTGTTGTATTTTAATGTTGTGCAACAAATACTCAAACTTGCTGAACTTCCCCAATTTAACACTGAAAAAAATTAAATTTTACGTACAAATCTGGAGATTTTTAGCTTAAGTTAGTAGCATTATTATTGTGTACTTAACTACTTTGTGTTTCAAAACTTTTGTAAAAATATTAGGCAAAAATTAAGCTGAATAACCTGTTGTCGTAACAAATGCTATCAATATTATGCAAAAATATTTGAATTAGAAAAAATGTTTTCAGTCATTTTTAAAGTAGTGTTTTAATGTAGAAAATACATTGGGAAATAACATATTTAAAAAAATTAGAGCTTTATAAGCATTATAAGTTTTTGTTTTATACCTTTACAAACTTTAAATATGTTTTTCTCAGACATTTAATTTTGAAGATGTTATAGCGTTTTCTAAACCCTAAGGCTTTTTTTCTGTTCAAGATAGAATCTTGAAATTTTTTGTACGCACTTCCAAACATAAGCTCTATAAAAGTTAGTATGGATTTAGATCCGAGATCTTTAGTTATTTTTTTAAAAAATGCTAAATTTAATATTTCAAAAAAATTTGTGTTTTTTCCAAGTTTAGCTAGAAAAATAATTATTAAAAATCTGTAAGGGGGAACAGATTTTCAAATTCATACTAACTTTTGTTTACAATAATCCAAGGAACATAAATAAAATGACTAAAAAATTTTAAAAATTGAGCCTTTTTTAAACATTTGAAAAATTTCAAAACTTCCCAATTTTTTAAAATTGTAAAACAATGGTTGGTCAAACTGACTTTTTACTGTTACTGTCTCCAAATTTTTTTTTTATTTGAAAAAGGGTACTGTGTAGCCTTAAAAGATATATCAAACTTAAAATTAGCAATAAAAAATCATTTTTCCTTGGATAAAAATTAGCTCTAGAAATATATTATTTTTAAGTGTTAAAAAATTTAAATTTTTAAATTATTATTAAAGAGAAAAATGTGAATATTTGTATTTTAATTTTTTGGGGGGAGGGGGAAGAGGATATGCTTTATTTTTAAACATTTGTTATTAATAATCCAAGCTCATAACACAAATAAAACACACGAGCACTGTGCATTAATCTTACTTATTTGTATTGTTAAGGCTGTAATATTGTATCTTGAATGGAATTTAAAAAATCATATTAATTGATGCACACACAGTATAATGTTCATCACTGTTTACTATTTTTATTTTTAAATATCAGCTTAAATAAAATATTTTATATAAAATATTTTTATGAATTTAATTTTTATACATACAATTTAACTTTTTTATATTTGTGTTTTCAAGTACAACCCTTGTTTTATATTGTGATGCACTCTATTTATTCGAATCTAAGCTTCATTTTTTTTTTCCAATGTTGATGCTACTGATAATCAGGAGTGGCTTAGAATTTGAAGGTGGAGAAATTCATTGGATGGGGGAAATTGAACATGACATTCTGATAGTAATACAGATTCATGTAGGCATTTAAAAGTTTTTAATATTGGTAAAGTAAAGTTCTTATTAGTTTCTTTTAAATTTCATAAATATCAGATATTGATAAACAATTTCATGCCATTTTTTTTATTTTTCACAAAAACATGTTGAAAATTTGGGATGTGACTTAGATTCAAATAAATTATGTATATATATAAATGTAAGTCGTACAATATGTGAATTATTTTTTAAAAATCACACATATAAATTTATTTTCTTCAACAGGAAAAAATTATATTTTTGTCAATAAAAATAAATGAAAGTTAAAATCAAGGAATTTATCTAATTTCAGCTAGTGAATCTAATTTTTGTTAGCTATTTTTTTACTATTAAAAACAATTTTAAATTTTTTTTTCGCTGTTACCCATGTTAGTTATAAGAATAACAGTATTTTAGAAATAAAATAAATTCAAAAATTCTTTCTTTTTATTCTGACAATACAATAATGACTAGAACATATTTTTTTAAACTGTACTTCAACAGTTAATAATTGTAACGTTTCAAATATATATATAAAAATACATTTATAAAATCAATCTGTCAGTTGTTCCTGTTGAAATAACCTTATTTGAACGATTTTCTTCTTCTTGGCATTTTTTCTTGCATTCCAGCAATTTTTGAAGATTGCTCCACATTTGCATTTGTTTTTCATTGTAGGCCTGATTATCTTTCACTTCTTTCTGCAGTTCACGCAGTATTTTGGTTTTTGCTTCCTGTTCTTGAATATTCTTATTATACTGTTCCCTTTTTATTTAAGAGAAGTTTAGATAAATAAGTACAGAAGAAAGAAAAATTGTAAAAGCATAATCATAAGAATTATTAGAAAAATTATCAGAATAAATTATTAAGAATTTTTTGCAACATACAATTATAACAAAAGTGTATATAAGGTTTTCTGTGTTTAAAAAAAAAGGCTTGTATTCAATTTTTAAACTTGTGTATAATTGTAGCCTTAAAAATTAAAACTGATAATTATTTTTAAATCATAAATATTTTCTCAAAACACTTGTAAGATTTCATTTGACACACACACACATATATATAATCATATTTTTTAGCTTTGTGCACTGTGATATTTCTAGAATTTTGATTGATTCTCAAAATATACTTTTTACAATTAACTGTAACTTGCAGAGAATCAACAATTTATTTATTGTTAAAAGTATGCACTTTTACTGTTACTTACCAAATAATATACGTTCAATTGGTTACTTAGTACCAAGCAGTTTATAAAATAATCAACTAAAAAATGTATTCGTGTATTTTGAAGTTAGGACTTTTCAGGACATTGTCTTAGTACCAATAAATATAAATATATATATTAATTTATATTAACAATATGATATTGGAAAATCTCATTTGGTTGTACAGGTAATACAAAACTTGTACTATATTTTAAAAAAATTATACATAATCTTGTATTTATCTAAGGTTTGTAGGATATATAAAGTAATACAAAATATATTTAAAAAATGATAGTAAAACAATTAACATGTTAGTGTCATTCAAATATTATATATGTTATTGTTACACTCAAAATCAGTTCACATGTTACATGAAAAAACTCATGTTAAATTTTGTAAATATGACTGATTTAAAAATTAAAAGAACTTATTTTATCGTTTTAAAATTTATAAAGATGTTTACTATTAATACCTGATGGATTTTTTCTTATCAGCTGCATCACTCGAAACATATGATTTGATTTCTTCTGCTACGCGTTCATTTTGTTTTTCAAGCATCTGTATTTTTACATTCAAGGTGTGATAGAGATGTTCAGCTTCTGTTATCTCTTCTTTATAGGCATTCACTTCCTAATTTAAAATAGAAATTTTATTCAATTATGTTCTAAACTTCACATAATTTGAAAATAAAATTAAGAATGTTGTTCTTAAATTGAGTCATAGATTTGAACCCTGGTTTCATTACAAAGTTGTTTGAAATAATGGAAGTTTGCTATCCTGTTTTGGTCTAGTATCTTTGCATAACTTAAAATCAACATTATCATAAGTAAAATAATAATAGTTAGGAAAAGAGATAAGTGTATAAGTATACTACTTCAAGATGAATAATAGTTTTATTTTTCAAATTGAAATTATTTTCTCTTAATCTATTATATTTAAAATTCTATTTATGACACATTGTTTAGTGTATAAGGAAAGTATACATAACAGTGGTATAAATTTATTTGTATAATTTCATAACATAATATTTCTTGAAAAGTAAACTGCATGGTGTCTTAAAAAATGTAATGCACATTTTGAATCTAAATAGTTATGCCTATCACTATTGATGCTTTTATTTTTTTCAATGATGAAGCAATATATAAATCAATTTAAATATTCACATTGAATATTGAAATAACAGTATGCAGGTAAAATATTCGAACTAGTGACTTTATTGAGCAAATTACTGTTAATGATATCAAAGAAACATTTCTGAAAATAATTTTTGAGTTTTCTCCACATGGTACCCCTTGATTATAATATTTTTCCTAGCATATTCTTTAATCATGACTAAAAGTTATTAATTGAACCAAGATTGAACATACATCAAGATAAAGCTCTAGCATCTTAATTACAAATGGAATTGCTATTCTAATACCACTTGAAGTAGAATTAATAGTAGGAATACTAGCTATTTTTGTAACTGGAAAGACAGAAAATATTCCGGTTACAGTTTCTGTAAATCTTTGGATCAATCTCAGTCATTAATAGAATCTCTATTCATATGTTTGGATATTTTCCCTAAGAATGATTTTTGCTTAGAATATGCTCTTTTGAAGCTATTTGCCAAAAATCAATATTTTGTCTGTGCTGCTTGTGTACTGCTATGAGTACACATACTACAATTTGAGTACCATTCTGGTCTTAATCATTATTACATATGAAATCGCTCCATATTTTCAGATAACTATTGCTTTCAAGCAACTAATTTTTCATTTCTTAATTGTACTTTTTGCCCTTTTATAAAAAAAGTATTTATTTAAAGGGTACTTATTTTTGTTCAAGTATTTCTCAGGAAATGCCCTATATTGTGATTATTTGTTTTCATAACGCATATCTTTCAGAAAATAAACATCAAAACAACTAAGTTGTGCACATGATGTTCTGAGATATCCAGTAGAAAATTTGTAATGCTGCATTTCTGTGTATCGTGATATCTGCATTTCTGATAATAAAGTGAATAAATTACTGTCGCAATGCTGTGTTTCATTTTAAGAGTATTTTGATTACATTAAAATTTTAAATAAAAAAATATCATTAAAAAGTATATTTATAAGTTCAAAACTAGTAAAAAGACATACTTGTTCAATTTTAGATATGTTACTTTCCAAACCCAAGGCACAGGAATCATAGGCTTGTTTCTTCTGCTCATACTCAAAAGACATGTCCTAATAAAACACAAATATTTTTATAACTTAATACATATTATATTTTGAAATAAAATCTAAAGAATATTTTTGCATTATGTTACACAATACAGAATATTTTCCACAAGATTTCATTAAATTTGGATCTGCAAAAGGCTGTCTCATATCATATAATACTGCATAAGTATTTTGTATAATGCAATATATGAGATACGGAAAAAAATATTCATTTATAAACACAGTTGATTAACACATATTAACATAACAAATAATTTTTTGTATATCGTAATTTTCTGTTCATAATATAACATAATTTTCTGTATTCTTGTAACACACCTTTAAAGCTATGAAATCCTACCTGGAGAAAATTATGTTCAAATATTTCTAAAATAATGGGTTTTTTTCCACAATGGCTGGTATATTTTTTCCTAATTCTTTACAATATAAAAGCTTAATACTATCAAAACTGAGGTTGATCACTTAATTTAAAATTTAAAAACAACAAACACTTGTTTAAAGGATATTAATTGTGTGATACATTTACTTTTTACATTCAAACAAAGGTAATATATATAAGAATATATATTTACTGACGGAAAGTGATTTTTTTTTTAAATCTATATTCAATGCCATCAAATTACAACAGTTTACATGGCTAGTTAAAAATCATACATATACAGAAACAAAAGTAAATATTTAAGTAGTGCTAACATCTTTTTTACTAATGGAGCTGCTATTACAGTGTAATTTCTGATATTATTCATGGCAGGGGGTTAAAGCAGATTGTTATCCATTTTTGTAATTAGAAAGTAAGATATCTATGTAAATGAATCCTAAATCTATTTTGATTGCATAATTCTCGAGTAAGTTTTTTGATTATTTGTATAAAGATATCTTTTTGCATTGAAGTGTGATGTGCCCGCTTTCCTTTCCCTAATCGCTGGGGAAAAGTGGCCTAAATGGGTGGTCAAGAATTCTGACTTTTGTTCCCATGACCATTCCTTAGAATCCGGGAGGGGACATATTCCCCGGCCTGTGTGAAATTTCCGTTTCTCACGCTTCCGAGACGACGGCGTGTCTGGAGGAGGACAGCCGACTTTATTCGTCGGAAATTTCCCACGCTTTGAGGAGCCGACGGACAAGGGATAAAGAAGTGCCGAAAAGAGGAACCAAGAGCAACCTAGGCTTTAAAAGGCACAACGTGAGAATTTGCGAGAGAGAACCGTTCAGATGCCTCTCTAGCTATATACAGCGAGAAACGCACTGCGTTTGCACCCACGATTAGAGTCGACCAGTGAAGCCGAAGGACTTTTGGCTCCTATTACCGATACAGGGAGAGAACCGTTCAGAGGCCTCTCTAGCGATACACAGCGAGAAACCCACTGTATTGGCACCCACGATTAAAGTGGAACTGCGAAGCCGAAGGACTGTGGCCTCTACTACCGATAAAAAAGTGTCGACTTTAAGTGATTCTCAAGATAAAGTGGATGTTTGAGACGAGCTGAACTTTACTGTAAAAGAGACTAACTGTGATCCCAATCTCGGAACGAGTGTAAAAATATTCAAGTTCATTTTCCCTGTAATAAATTGTTTTGATAAGCTGATTCAAGTCATTACAGAAGGCATTTTAGCAAAGCTCTTCGTTAGAAATCAATATTTTGTCTGAGCTCTTATATGCCCTCAGGCGTAACATTGCAATATAAATTTATCAATATCGGAAGAAAACTTCCAAATGCTACGCATTGCTTACTGAAGCAATCAACAAATACATTACAGTATTTGAAAGCACAAGACACAGATACTTCTTTATTAAAAAACCTAATTAAACAAAACTGTTTGTTGTGGAAAAAGAGCTAAGACACACATTTGGTAATTTTACTCTCGGACTGGCCATATCTCTAAAGTTTGCAGCTTTAAGTATGATAACTGACAAACAAATACTTTGATATTTACCTGACATTGTTGCCTCAATGGCCTCAGTTCCTTAATGACGGGTGCCAAACGAGCCTTCTTCTCTGCAATCTTGATGTTGAGTTTCTGTACCATTACTGACATCTCTTCTAAGGTTTGTCCTTTCCTCTCATCTAATTCAGCTTTCATTGAAGACACTTTCTCCAATTCATCCTGAGCAGAATGAAAACCACTAACCCCTTTCTGCATCTCTAGCTGGGCCTTCAAAATAAAAAGAAATAAAGTCAATACATGCATTATAACAGGTAACGCTCTACACTGCACTCTATCAATCAGAAATTCAAATTAATGTAAAAAATTAATACAAATAGATGAATGACCTCTAAAATGTCTTTTCGGCTGAGGAAGCTACTTGTACAACTTTTTTACATTTGGATTTATCTCTTGTCTTCAATTTTCTATTTAAGGGTAAACTTCATTTTGTATTGTTTCAATTGATAATGTTCGTATTATTTAATGGATATTGCATTTGTTTTGTGTAAGTAATGTATATTGCTGTGTTTTGATTCAAATATTGTAATATACACTTTTGTGTGGCCATTAAAATTGATGCATCATGAAGATGCCATGCAACAAATGCAAATATTTATTTTTAAAAAAGTACAACATGCTGGGATATACAAATCACATTAATATTTCTCGGTACATTAAAGCAGTTTTCTCTTGGCTGAAATATATGGATTGTTTACTTAGATTTAACTAATAATATGTGTTTTTATAGAGTCCTTCAAAACTTGAATAATATACTATTAAATAATATATAAGAATCTTAATAATAATAATCTTAAATAATTTACTATTGTAATATTTAAAAATTTTTACTTCAACTATATAAAAAATTGCATCTGGCAGGAGACATTGAATTTATTGTTAAATGAAGTCAAAACGATATGAATCCATAGCTTGCTCTAAAGCAAGGGTTGGCAACCTTTTAGCAATGGTGTGCCAGTCCAATCAACTAATATGATTCGGCGTACCATACATTAGGTCATATTTGAAACAATTTGATTTCTATGATAATACATGAAGAGTTAGAGATCAATAACATTAATTTACAATTTTATTATATATTAAATTTTGCATCATTTAAAGTTATTTATTAACAAAAAATATAAACATAAAATACTATTCCTTCAACATAAAGGAAAAAAATTAACATTTTACATATATTATTGTATCTTTTAAGCATATTTATTAAAATAAGAAATAAACAGCATAAAATATAAACATTCCCCTTTAATATTGTTAAATTTTAAAAAAAATAAATGTTTTAATGCAAATTTTGTCTCCGCTGTGCTCTACTTCACATTGCAATATCAGGGGTATAATGTATGACTCAATTTGGCACGATTATGAACACTCAGTTGTTAAACAGCTTCTTTGTGGACTCAAAATACTTTTCATAAAAGAAAATATTTGTTCACATAGATATGTAGAGCCAAAAGTAAAAAACAGAGTACATGCAGTTTCTCTCATCAAACAATTAAATCCCGCTAGCAATGACATTCAATAATTCGACATTTCGAATTGAATCATTGCCTCAGCAAGATATAGTTACGGAAAATTTTAACCTTAATTTTTTCCTGCCAAAGGGGTGTAGTTGAAAGAGAGAATACTCCAATCAATAATGCTGAATAGGTAGAGGTGAAAAATTTGATCACTTAGTTGACAAAAATGGATGCTGCAAGTCAAATTTGGAGTCCAGGGGGATTATTTGAAGATATACTTCCAAAATAGTTACAAAGCATGTATAAAGACAATGCAGTGGAGCAAAGTTCAGTGTGTAAGAAATTAGCAGCAACTGTGCATTCCATTAACCTCATGCAATATTGTGACTATGGATCTGAATTGTATTTACAAACTTTGAATTTGTACTACTGTGGATTTATATAGGTTTTTTTTTTTTCCTAATAAAAGAAAATCTGTTGTATTTATAAAACTGTTAATTTTGAAACTAATTTAATTATTGATAAACAATTATTAAAATTATTGTATTTTTCTCATTATAAAACTTTACTAACTCCTAAAAAAACCTGCATGTGTAGACAGACCTTAGCCACATTTGAAAACCATTCAACCACATAATATTTTTTAATCTATTTTTTCCCAAAAAAAAAAAAAAAGATTACTTGGTTTTACAAATTACACACATCCAAGGATGTTGAACCACATATATGAATATTTATACTATTTTTTTTTTACTCATATTCATAGGGTAAAATTGACAAAAATAAAATTGAAAATATGCAATTGTTGGACATTATCTGAAACAAGATTAATTTTAGAACTAACACAGTTTCATAATAATAAGCCCTTAGGTCAACCTTATATGTCAATGATGGCGAACCTATGACCCGTGGGTCAGCCACTGACCCACGCCAGCTTTTTAACTGACCCACGATTGCTAGGCAAACACTTTTTTTTCTTTACGCGGGTTTAATTAGATTTTCTAATTTGTGTGGATTATTTATATACTATTTGTATTTTTTCGAGCACTGCATTGACACAAAATCAAGTTAGATGCTGTCAATAACCTTCAGTTTGATTATAATAGGTCCAAAAGTTACGCCAATGACAACAAATGTGTACGAAAGTATGTAGTATTTCAAAAAAAAGCAAAGGTGTTTACAAATTATCAAATAAAGTGTATAATTTTACTCATATTTTGTTTGTTGAAAAAAAATCTACAAACCAAAGCAAATAAACATATTTAAAGCATTTTCTTCGAATTCAATGCACTTTTGTAAGGTTATGTTCAGTTTTGTTTGTAGAAAGAGACCTACACAGAATTTGTGTCGTCCCCTCACTGTTTCACGTGAGATGCTAAAGGGGGCCATGCACATGTCTATAAATCTCGATACTAGCAATGTTTGGCTCGCAATTTAAGGCGCTTGCACCAGTTAGTACCAGTGTTGAACTTACATTTCGAACGCATTTAAAAGTAATGTGTATGTATATTATAAGTATGTTAATACAAAATTTCTTCTCAAATTATTGTATTCTAAATATAAATATTTTTAATTGTAGCCCTGTACTATGTCGGTGTTTAATTTTTTTTAAAAAATGCCATACAAGTTCGAGGCTATATCAAGCTGAATGGTGTGATAAATATGGTGAGATTGAAATGAATAAAATGGTTATACGCATAATTTGTACTGAAAAAGTGACTTCACGTACATATAATGTAAACAGACATTTTGAAACGTTGCATTGTAATCTCGGCATGTCAACAGATAAGAAAGAAAAACGTACTTTTTACAAAAGAAAAAAAAAAAGAGAGAATTTTTCTCAAAGCAATGTTTAAAAAGTTTTTGGTTCCAAAAAGTAACAATACATCTGCTAGTTTCCAAGTTGCCCATTGCATTGCTCGCAACGAGAAGCCTCCTTCAGAAGGAGAATTAGTAAAAAAAAAACGTTTTTAGAAAGTAGTACTACATTGTTTGCTTATTTTAAGGAAAAATGCTTGATTATAAAACATATAAATGATTTATCTATAAATCACAATATAATTAAAGATCGAGTAATAGAATTGGGGAAATATCTTTTCGTAAATACATAACGCCTTAAATTCTGCAGAAATGTATTCAATTGCTTTAAATGAGAGTAATAATATAAATGGTTATGCACAATTTGCAGTTTTTGCTCGATATAAGTTTGGAAATATAATGTAAGAAAAGAGTTAATGAAACTAATTACGTTGAAAGGAAAGTGTACCGGTCTTGATATTTTTACAAAATTTGGTATTGAATTTAAAGAAATGGGTGCTGACTTTTAGAAAATAGTTTCTGTAACAATAGACGGTGAACCTAGTATGGTAGGGGGAAAAATTGGATTTATTCAGCATATTAAGCAAAATATTTCACATTTTCTGATTGAATCTTATTGTATAATACACCAGCAGTTTTATTTACGAAGCATGATTTAAAAACATTTTCCATTGTATTGCCAGCTGTAATAAAGATAACCTTTATAAACGCAAGATCCCTTTATAAATGGCAATTTGTACAATTCATAGAGAAAATTGAATGCCAATTCTCAGGGATTTTGAAATACAACTTGGGACGGTTTGGTTTCGGTCAAGTCCTTCATCGCTTTGTAACGATATTAGAAGAAATTAAGATGTTTTTAATTGAAAAAGACAATAATATCGATGAATTATCCAATATACATAATTAAATGATTTAACTTTTTATGAGACATAATTCAGAATTTTAATGAGCTGAATAAAAAACTTCAAGGCCATGGACTAATTGTCTTAACGATGTTTGAATATTTTGAAATATTTATGACGAAACTTGACGTCTTTACAAAAGATTTGGAAAGGAAAATCATGAAATATTTTCCTCAATTACAAAAACATTTTCAAAACACAATAACTTTTGAAAACTCCGTTGACACTTAAGAATATGCAATGAAAAAATATATACTGATTATGCTGGAAATAAAACAAGCTTTTGAAGAGAGATTCAATCAATTTAACAGGTTGGAAAATACATTTCACTTTATTTTATATTAATAGAAAACAGAATTTAGGTGGATAGGTATCAATAATTTAGAAATGGAATTAGTTGAATTTCGAAGCAGCGTAGTGTGGAAAACAAAATTTGAAGATCTGATTTCTGAAGTAGAAGGGAAAATTGCGTGAAAATCGTGCAGATAATATTGATCCCACAGTAAAACTTGAAAATATTATATTAAACGTATGGGATTCTTTACCAAATAATTTTATATCAATGAAAAAACTAGTTAATGTGCTCTTTTAACAATGCTTGGGGGCACATATTCGTGTGAAAAATTGTTTTTCAATGAACTTTGTGTAGGATCTTTTATTAGAAATAGAATTGACATGAAATAAACTGCGAAATGCGTTAAACTAGTAGTATTCAAACTGTGTTTCAAGGAACCTTGGGGCTCCGAATTACTGAATGAATTACTGAATTGTTTTTTGTTCATTTTATTCATTAAAATATACTCATATTATCTTTCAGTACATAAATTTTTATGATTCACTGCAGTAGCCACGTTTGATAAAATGATCTTAGATTTAATGTCCTATAATAATCCATTTTTTTAAATTTTTATTTTTAAATCATTTTTAAATAATAATTTACCAATTTTTAATTCCTTATTTATATTAAATATATATCTCGCCAAAATATTATCCTTAAGAAATGTCTGGAGTAAAATTACTACAGTACATTTTTTACCTTCAATTACAAAACCATCTTAAGTATTTATAAAAACACACATGTTATTAATCCCAGTAAAAATTTCTTCATTTTTGACTCTTCCAACTATATGGTAGAATATGGAATGTGACTGCAGACAACTTTTACAGAGCTAGACTTCGCCATTTTATGCAAAAAATGCCGTCTTATATTTACATAAAAATATCTCTGTCAAAAAATATGCAAGGAAAGGTGGCACTTGGAGCCCGAATAATATTATAAACGACTAAATTAGATAAATATTAAGCTAAAACTCTTTAGAAAGATATACTGTGATTTTCTTTTTTTTTTAAATGCCTATAACATGTTGATTACTTTAAGTATTTTTTAAAATATATTCTTCGTAGTATACAACAGGGTTTCACCAAAAGTCATAATAGGTCTAAGGGTTCCATGATTCGATAAAGTTTGATGACCACTGCGTTGAACTAGTAAATACGAATAATGAACCTAATACAGCGTTTCTCAAACTGTGGGGCGCGCCCCCCTGGGGGGCGTGATAACCCTACAAGGGGGGCTCGAGCAGATCGAAAATGAAAGATTTTTTTAAAAATAACTGGAATAAAAAGAAAAATTACTTTTTCTAACATAATAAAAAAATACACATTTACAATGATATAATTTATATATATCATTGGCGATATTACGTCATCAAAAATAAAAAGCGAAAATACGACTCTTTCTGAGAAAAAACATAACCCAGATGCAGAATCAAAAAAATTTTAGGAAGACAAAAAATTCATCACTGTCATTATTAATGAAATACTGTACACTAGCCGTAAGAAAAAAAAGGAAGACTTAATTCACTTTTCATCCCAGATCAAGCAAGAAAAGAACCTGCTGAAAGAAATAATGCATATTACTCATGATAGCGAAAGTTAATTGGAGAAAAGCGATGAACATGAAACGAAAGGAAAATTTTTAAATGCTTCTTACAGAACTTTATCAACTAAAATATGAAACCTTAATTTACCACGACACACTGCGCCCTGTCAAAAAGACACAAGAAAGAAAAAGTTCAACATGCTATTTGTTCATCATCAAAAGACAATAACTTGAACAAAATATGACAGTTTTGTCTGCAAATAACATTCCTGTAATATAAGTGAAAAGTGTCCGTGATTTGCGTCCTTTATTAAAGTCATGCATATTTTAATAATTTTATTGGATTTTTTCTCAAATTATCACAGAAAAATTGAAAAGTCATTGAAAGTAGGTAAGTTTACCTTCTCTTTATTAAATTATTCACTGAAATTATGATTTTTATATTGTGCACTAAAAATAATTATAAAAAAAGGATTAGGGTGACACCCGCAGACTTTAGTATCGAGTGCTCTTCTCGCTTTAAATATTAAAAATAACACAATTATTCTTCATCGGAATTTTATATTATTTTTTCATTATTTAACATTAATTCTAAATGCTAATTCTGTGAGGTTTAAAATTACAGTTCATTTAAAACTATTCACAATATGACCATTCATTTTTTAAAAAATCATTTTACATTTTTGTATACATTGTAGTGCACTTGGTTTTATTCTCCTTGCAATTAAGCTATTATATCATGAATAATTATTTTTTTAAAAATGAACTCGTGCAAAGAGTGGGTAATTCAGCCAGTATACTTTTAATGTATCAATACTGCACAAAATATTTTTTAACTAATTTCTTAATACTAAATTATGAGCAAGTTTAATAATTATTAGTGACTTCCATGGGCTCTTCTTGCAGAGCAAAATTGACTTAATATTACAAATTGACACTTTGAGTTACTTTTCTATATTTAACTGAGGACTATACTTCGTCTTCAAAGCAGCCACCGCAGAAAATCCGGTTTCACAAAGATAGGATATTGAAAATGGGATAATATAGTATAAGAAATGCTTTTGTTTTCACTGTAGAAAATTTATCATCCACCTCTGCCTAAAATTCAAAGAACGATTTATTACAAAAATGACTTAATTTCGCCATTGGATGTAAAATCTATGAAGATTTCTTTATCGGCAGTTGAGAACCCTTCTGAAGTATTTTAAAATGGATCTTTAACCCATTCTTAATTTGCTATCAAGCTGTCCTCAGCAAGAGAATACTTTTTAAAATTCTTTGCCAGCATGGTTAAATAATTTTCAATGGCTTTAAAAACAACTTCCACGTGTTCTTCGAATTTGTAAGTTTTCACACATAACACACAGGGGGTTTTTGTTCTCCATTTACTCCAGTAATGATAAATCCAAAAATTTTGTATTCTTCAGAATATGTCTTTGATTTAATTTTCGGAACCATGCTCGTCTGTGTACTTTTTGATACTTTATTATCATCGAATGTTCGCTTACAACATAAGTGTATTTATGATTTTCTTTGAATCTACTGCCGTAAATATCTAATGCTGTGAATTATAACTAACTCTCGCGTGCAAATTATAAAATACACATTCAAGATAGATTCGGTAGCTATAGAAGTATCGACTCGACCAAAATTGATTGGAATAGTAAGAGGTACAGCATTTTTGCATGTTTTGCGCAGACGTCCGATAGGTCGCCCAGACTCACGCAAACGTTCGCGAGTATACCAGATGTGATAAATATGATAGAGAGAAACAGACTAGGCCAGGGGTACTGAACCATTTTTTCTGACGGACCGCATACATATGATGGCTATTTCATGCGGGTCGCAACATGAGGATTAATGGGGGGATGCTTCAAGATCAAGATAACATAGAAAATTTAAAATGTGGAAAGTGATCAAAATTTTTACTCCTATTTTGCTTTTTTTTTCATTATTACTTTTTCTATTTTCGTCATTTAAGACTATTCCTTTACAATTTCTGCATCAGTAAATGTTTTATATGATAACCAATGATATAACAAATTTCATAGTGTGCCTTTGTTATCGCTGAGGCATTACAACTGGAAAATATTTTTTGCTGTTGTAAAGATTTTTCAAGAAAGCATATTTATCATCTCTTGAAAAAGATCTTCGAGGAAAATTGTCATTGAACGATTCCTGTTTATTGGCATTTTTTAAATACATTTCGTGACAAATCAAACAGTTAATGAACCATGCTTGTTTTTCACTGTAAAATAGTCAATTTCCCAATCGTCTTGAAACAATCTATATTCTTCGAATGTTTTTCCCTTGCAAGACATAAAAGATAGTTAAAAATTAGTTCCACTCATAAAATGGTCACTACTCCACTGTTGTCTATTATCACAAGTCAGAAAAAAATATCAATTCGCACCTATACGACATCGACAGCAAAAAGCAAAATTGATATATTTGATTTTTTTTAGCAATGAATTTCCCATCAAATTTTCAGAAATAAATTAATTAATTTCTCAGAGCAATGGGTTATGACCAAGCTACTTAAAAAGGTCTATAGGGTCACAGGTTGAATAGCGCTGGACTAGACTAGTTTTTTAATGACATTTGTACTTTTAGAAATGGACGATGGAGTAAATAAATCTTTAATTTAATATCATTTTGCAATCTGTTCCAACTTAAAAATCAGAGAAAAAGAAACAACATAATAATTATCCTATTACTTAAAAGTAATTTACTTAAAATATGTATTACTTTAAGTAACTTATACATAATTTAATACGTATCTTGTTAATTTGTACGGTTTATAATTAAGATCGTATTGTAACTATAGTGTCAAAGTGCATTTTTTTGCCTTCAATGCATTATGATTGTTTATAAGAGACGTGATAAAAATTATGATTGAAAATTGGGTCGCCAGTATTGAAAGTTTGAGAAGCACTGACCTAATACTAAAAGACCCTCTGAAAATAAAATGCAACAGTTTTCTCATTAAATACTTTATAATCAGTTTTGTTATACATGTTACCGACAAAGTATTAAATTCCGCCATTCTATAGAATGCCTAGACATTCTATACAATGCTGGACGTTTTTAGGCAAAGTATGAAATATGAGATTTATTACATACTTTGCCTAGGCATTCTATAGAATGCCTAAAGCTATTTAGGCAAAGTATGAAAAATGGTTATGATAAGGATATTATATCAATGACTTACATTCCTAAAAGTACAAATGTTATTCTGACAAAATAATGAGACTGCCATTAAAAAAATTATTGTTAAATTGTGATTCCGCATATACTTGTATTAAAATTCCTTCAGAAGTTCCAAGTTGATACAAACCATCCTATTTCTCTCTCATTACAAGTGTCAATATATTGGCATTCGGGGAAAAAATCAAAATTTTGTACTAAAGTACCTGTTTTTAAAATAACTTTCTGTTTTTTCTGGCAAGTTTCACGTTATGATATGTACAGTTCAATATCATAACGTGTAACATTTTTGTGTTTGGTTGAAAGTTCTTCGGGAATTCTATCACATCCCCAGAATCCGGAATTTAATTTTGCTCTTGGCAAATTAAATTCCTAGAACAAGTTCACATCGTCAAACTGGGTGTCAAAATTACCGGTGGCAATTGGTATCGCCTACATGGTGCCGCACTAAAAATGGATACCAGCCCCTGGGGAATGTACTAGGTCTGAAAATGGTAAAAATACCAATCTGCAGCTCCATTGGGGGAAAAAAAGAATCCTTGACATAATATTGTATAGCATTTATTCCCAACAGTTTTCTCTTCCGGACCCGTCAACGTTTCATAATTTTACGGCGGCCTGCTGGGGGTGCGACGTCGATTATTTATATTTTAAATTGTTTTGATTTTATAATTTAATTGTATTTAAACATACCTTCAGAGTAAAATTCAGCTGCACCAAAAATAATAATAAAATGATTTTACATAAAATATGAAGTGATTTCCATGGAAAGTCGCACAAACACGAGAAAAATACACCTCAGTAAATATAATGGAAATAATTTAATGTTCCTTGAGGGGCCTGATACCCTTTGATCCATGGACCAAGGGTTGGGAACCACTGTTTTATGGTTCTGAAGCTTTCTTTAACAGTTTAAATGAGTACTTTTATTTTCCGCAAACATCATAACATAGCTATTCAGCAACCAATTGTCTCTGGGTTCCTTCTTAGTAGTCATTTTAGCATTTTTTAGTATCAGTTATTAACTTCTAGTAAGTAATTTCAGTTAAGAAAAAACCTTTTTTTTTTTGGTGCATCAACTCGAATTTTAAGTAACTAGCCGTTGAATAGTTTGATGCCCATGGACCATAGATCGGCAACCTTTTAACTGTTGCGTGTCAAACCAATCTACCAATATGATTCAGCGAACAACACAGTAGAGCATTTTTGAAACAATTCAAAAGTTTACAAATTTTTTGAATAGCGCAAAGTTCCACTGAGAATTAATTGTACGGCGTGCCACAAGTGGCACGTGTGACATAAGTTGCCGACCCCTGCAATAGACCATGGCTCCTTCTCCAACACTATAGCTTGCTCCTTCATTTTCAGGTATCACAGGAAAAAACCAATGTTTTTGTTGAACAAGTTTAAGTAAAATAGAGTATTTTGACATTTCCGAACAAAAAAGCAATGTACAACTAACAGATTCTGAGCCTGAGACACGCATTAAAAGTTTGTATATATATATATATACTAATAAATAATACTTCACAATATATATATTGTATGTAATTTTCGTTACTTCTTGTTCATTCAAATACTCAGTGCCATTTGCACCAAACATTTAAGAATTTTTAACGCTACTAAAAAATTTTAAATCGTCAAACCACACTTATTTTTACTCGTTAAGCCAATTGAATTTTAAAGATGTTTAGTTTTAAAAATATTCAGTTAAAAATTTTTAAACTGAACTTGGTGCAAATGGGCATGAGTGACCCACGAGCTAGTACTAAAAAAAATGTGAACAAAATTTGACCCACGTCTCAAAAAGGTTCGCCATCCCTGTTATATGTTCTGATGATAATTTCCTAATATTAATGTAGCAGAAACATAATAAAATAATATAATTTTTCACGTTTTTTAATTGCAAATATTAATTGAGTGAGTGAGTGGGAGTGAGAGAATATTAACGTCGCACTGATTAGCAACACGAGGGCTTTTGGCGACGGTCCGCGTAATTTTGAACCATGGTCAAGTGACGCGGACGACACCTGGGCTGGCACCCCCCTCTCTTAACTGCCACACCACACCAAGGGGAGGACGTTTGAGCTCTCGACAGATTTAACGTGCATCCTTCCCCTACACGGCGGGTCTTTAGTAGTACTAGGATCGAACTTATGACACGCTAGCCATGATCCGATGCCTAGACCACTCGGCCACCGAGGCCGCCAAATATTAATTGAAAAGGGGGCCGTGGGTAGCCCAATGGTTAGAGCATCGAACGCCAGACCGAAGGTCTGAAGAATATTTACCTCCCCTCCAGTTCCATGCCTAAATTGTGGAGATAGGTCGCCAACCATCGTGTATGAACCGCGCCAAATCGTACTGTCACCAACACAGAGCTAAAAGCTAACGACAGACGTACACCTAGCTCCTTGCCATGATGAATTTCGTGAGCCTCGATCTGACACCGCCTGATAGGTGGCATTAGAAACAACAATTGAAAAGAAATATATAAAACAATTGATATATAAGATAACTCCAATATCAGAGCTTCAAATATGTCAAACATTAAATTAATAATAATTTTTGCTGGGTTAGTTTTTTATTATGAAAATAAATCTTTAATCTTTCTTAGTGTTTATTCTATCCAATTTTAAAGTCTTATGACAAAAAAAAAATTTAAGAATATCATACATATCATGACAAGAGAGTTTCAATACTAACATGACGTTTCCAACTATGTTAGAGAATTACACAAAAATAATTACAACAAAAAACTTTAACTAAGAAATTAAAAATTCTAAACTTCTTAGCAAATCAATTACTTTCATTAACATTAAGAATAAAACAGAAGTTTTCTATTGAGATATAAAGAAATATTGATGGTTCTCACCAACGTTTTGGAAAGAGCAGCTTCTTTTTGTTGAAGAATGTCAACTGTTCTTGAGAGAATACCACATTCTGTTTTCAGCTCTGCCATTTCTTGGCGTTTCTTTTTATAAATATTACTTTTCCCTCTTAATTTGTTAACATAACGCTTGAACTAAAATAGGAACAAAAATATTATAAAGATATATGAAACCTCAAAAGAGCAAATGTTTTCTAGTAATCAAATAAGTTACGAACTGATTTTTTAAACTTTTCAACCAATAAAATTTTTAAATGATGGGTAAAAATTATAAATCTGGTTGCATGAAGAATATCTATTTACATTCATATTGGAAAAATATTCTCTATTAATTTTGCAATGGGTTCTATTCGCACTTCTACTTATCCTCTTGGGTAAAATACTCTTTTTAACTGTGATTTTAAGGCCGTGGGTAGTCTAGTGGTTAGAGCATCGGACTCCAGACCGGAAGGCCTGGGTTCGATGCCCGATACCACTAAATACCACCGAGTATACACGGAGTACGTGCTCGTTAAATCAGTGGGTCCGAAAGTCTTGTATGCAGTCGCAGCAGAAACCACGAGTGCAGGGGGCTGAAGAATATTTCACTCCCCTTCAGTTCCATGCCAAAATTATGGAGGTGGAGATAGGTGGTGTCGTCATCTATCGTTAAGAAGTCCAACCTGTCTCACAGGCAATGGCAACTTTCATTCCTTCCCTTCAGGAAGGACACGACAACAACAACAACTGTGATTTTAGTTGAAAACCGCTTTCTATAGAGATGACTTGATTTTATCTAAATGCAAGCTTCTATTTAAGTGCTGGTCGTGGAGTAGGCAGGAGGATGGTTGAAAATTTAGTATAAGGAGAAAAAAAAACATAGTGCGAGCGACTGGTGGTCGCACTTAGTGTTAGTCCAAGAAGGAAAGATTAAGCAAGAGAGCTCAGGAGATTTGATAAGTGCGCTTATTTCTATTATAATTAAATTGATAAGTTAATTGCTCTTCAGGTTTAATTCTTAGAGTGCATTCTCAGGTTCCTTATGAAGTCTAATAAGTGGAAAAAGAGAAATAAAATTGAATAAATTGAGAAATGTCTGACTTACTCAAACGTTCTCACACCCGCGGTCGAAGGACCGCGACAATTTTACCACGATTGATGATAATTTTTCTTTCTACTCCCTCATAAAAAGTAATCAAAAAAATTAATTCATTTTGAACAAAATTTATGAGGTTACCAAGTTTGGCAAAACACACAGGAATCACTACATCCCAATTATCTATTTTTGAGGGCGAAAAGTAGAGAATAACTAGTGTGTGCTTGTTTGTGTATATATTTAATAATAAATTCATGTACAATTTTTTTTAAAAAATCTGACATGCTAATTTATGAGAAACATTTTTCGGCATAATTGTGATATATTAATCAATTTATCACCAAGAAAATAATTTTTAGAACATAATAAAAAGAACGGCTTCAATATTGAATATCATAATTTTAGGATTATGTTGGGTTTTAAAATTTCAAGAAAATTGAATACTCTTTCGTTAATTTATAATGATGAGAACAAACCCAATTTTCAGTCAATGTTAAATAAAACTCATTTACAAATATGAACCTCTGGAATTTTTTTCTGTTTAACTATATATAGCTGAAATTTTTATTTTTATAAATATTCACTTGATATAACTATCAATTTCCTCACACACAATAATTAAATTTCTTTAAATAAAAAACTGCCTATTTACCTCATCTCCTTTTAAAAATTCTCCTTCACCAGTTTTATTGTCAATTTTTTTTGCTTCCAGCTGAGTTTGAAGCTCAGACAACTGAGCTCTAGCTGCATTTAGCTCTTCTGCTGCACGTTCTTTCTTATGAGCTAAAATGGACACCTATTAAAAAGCAATTACTGTACTATATTGCTGTACATAATTCATATTTCAAGTATACAATGATAATTAAGTTATGCAAAACATAGTTCGGCTTCGCAAAATCTTGTAAACAATATAAAATATAATTCAATACCATATTAACTACTGCAAAATTCTATTCTCTTACCTGTTGTCTAAAAAGGGAAAGTTTGTCATCAATAGGGTTGTTATTTCTCATACGATTCTCAATGAAATCATGTATTTCATTATTAACTTCTTGAATCTGATATAAAAGAAAAAATTATAAATTAAAATCAAGCAAGAATTAAATAATTGAAGATGAAATTGCTATTGTTACATAATACACATTAATAAAAATCCATTAAATATATATACTGAGTTTTTTTTAAAAATATCAAATATTTGAGTTCATTTTTTTATTAGATAAATATGCTTCACATTAACAACTTTCAGAATAATTATTATTTAACATTATTAGACTTTGTTTCTGTTTTTTTTATTACCTTTGAATAAAAATGAAAAAAATATTATAAATTATGACCAGAGTAATACCAAGATATAAATATAAATTTAATGTTATTGAATTTTCTCAACTCAATATTAGCCATTTTAATAAAACTTCTTATAGGTATATCTTTTTTAATTCATCCACATAGGAATCACAATGTCTGCAATCACATGATATAACAATGTGCATATTAATAATTTTCTTCTTGAATAAATGTAATTAAAGGTTTAAAATATATATTTAACAGCACTGAATTTTAAGTCATTGGGATAATAATCTTCATAATAAATACTTTTTAATTGGTTGGTTATAATTTAATCACTCAGAAACAAGATCAGGACTAGTGGCAAAAAACTTCTAATTTTAAACCATGGTCAGTAGAGAGACAAGGATGACACTTGAGCTGGCACTTCACTTTTCAAATTTTCACATTACACCGACAGAAGGATTAAGCACTTCATGAGATTTAACAAGTAACAGCTCACTATATAATGGTCTAAAATGACATCAGAACTCAAAGCCATGACTTGATTAAAACATGCAGCATATAAGAATAAACCATGATGCTATAACATGCAATAATTATCTTTTAAATTAATTGGTCCCTAATTTTTGTTCTAAAAAATGCATATTAATAAATCAAAAATAAACAAAATTTAATACATTATTTGGGATTTTCAACACCTATTTAATTAAAATTAATTTTAAATAATTCATTTAATACAAAATATGAAAAAATTAATGACAGCAAAGAGACTCATTTCTTTTTTTTCAAAGAAGAGGAACTGATAATTTCATTAAAATTAGCATTAAAGAACAAAGCAAACAGACCTTTTTGAATAGAAAAGAAAATTTATAAACTTTTGCATCAATAAATTACCACTTATGAAGCAAATTTCTTCAAGGATAGCAAAATTATTCACTTATAATTTAAAAAACTATTTTTGCACATGAATTTTTATTGACTGTATCTAAAAGATAATAACAATATTGGACCAAGGTAAATACAATTTAAATCTGAAAATATCTATTTAGATCTTGTTATATCTATTTAAATTTCTATTGATTATTTCTTATTTTTCTGACCTGAATATATTTATATCTATTAATGAAAAAAAATGAATGACGGATGACTAATGAATGATTGTAACGACCAAAGAAACAAAGTAAACTAAATATTTATAGTAAACTAAAGTAAACTAAACTACTAAACAACTAAAATATTGATTCATTCTTAAAAGAAATTTCAAAATAAATCAAGAACAACATTCAACACTTACTTTATTGTTTATTTGATCCAAATCTGCACGGCTCAAAGCTGGTTGAGAAATTATCTTCTGGAGGTCTGTTATATATTTCTTCTGAGTGGCAATTTCTTTAGGTAACTTTTCTTTAACCAAATATGAATTCACCTTAATGCTTTCTTCTAGCTTTTGAACCAAAGCTGTATTGATATAATAAATGCATTAAAAAAGTAACCATAAATGTATTTTTCATCACTTGACACTTAATCATTGTGTCTACAGTAAAGAAATTGATTTACTTCTGGTGCATGCAACAACACAATTAATGTAATAACAAACCATTCTAATGCAGGCATCCCTCTATTTAATGACATCTCTAATTCTCAAAAAAAATTTATGTGGAAAATTCGTTTAATAGAGATTCATTTTCAAAATGCTTGGTCCCAGGAAAAAGTTTGTAAAATAGAGAGGTTCACAAAATGGAGGTCTGACTTTTTTTTATTTAAACAATACAAATTATAAAATTTCTCAAAAAATTTTAGTAGACAAAGTTAAAATTCCTTGTCTACCAGTTACTGACAAACATAAAATTAATTTTCAATTATGCATATCAATAGTATTTGCTGCATTTTACATGTATCAACACTCTCATTAAAACACTATAACATAAGTAACCTCATTTTTTTTCGAAAATAAAATCAAATTATAGTGGTGAACCTTAGGCAAAACATTAAAATGTTTTATTGTGATAATTAAGAAGGAGAAAAAGTGATAATAGAGCTAACTGATACATCATGTACTGCTCATACCAATTTGAAGCTAGTGCGGGATAAATCTCTCTTTTGCAGTTTAAATTAATGATGAAGCTTCCCAATAATTAATTTCTACAAGATCTGACATAAAAGATTTCTCAGTTACATTACAAAGCAATTTTATTAAAAATAGATCATTATCTGTGAACAAAAAAATCTGAAAATTTTACCATAATTAAATTTCAAATCTCTCATCAGAGACAGAATTGATTTATATAAATGCTGCAATATGAAATACACAAAGGATATTATTTGGAACAATGGTCAGGGAACAAGGATGTTATCTGGTTTTTAACATCTTAGTCTCCAAAATTCCACACCATACCAACATGAAAACTTTGTGCTTCAACAGATTTAATTTGAATCAGTCTCTCAACATAGCAGATCTTTGGTGGTACAAGGGTTCAGACTCCCGACTCAACACACAAAAAAAGGCCAGCCACAAGTTAACGACCACTCAACTACTCCATAATATTAGAAAATCATAAAAAATAATGTTTCATTAAAATACTGCTGAAAGCACACAAACATTTGTTAATTCTATAAGCTTTTCACTCTTAAATGATATTTCTCAAAAAATATTTCATCTACATAATTTTTTATAAATATGCAAAATATATTTTTAATAAAATAAGTATTTATTATCATTATATCAAAAATGTAAAAATAATTATAAAGTTATAATTGTTTTAATAGCTATAAGCTATTTGAAATATTTAAGTTTCTGTGTCTCAGTAATTGTTGTAGTTGCAGTTGGTTTACAAAAGCAAATTATTGGAAGTTTTTAATTAAAACTATTAAATTGTTATTTACCTTTAATTTGCTTTATTAATAAAATGAGCACTGAAATTAATTATATTTTATTTTTTAATATAGATATTTTTGAGTAATTAAAATAAAAATAACATTAGAAACAAACTAGGTGATACATAAACTGATACATCAAAAAGTTGTTTGTAAAAATTAGGGGGGGGAATCATTAGAAACAAAATAATAAGAAAAAATTGGTACGTACAAAATTAACTTTCCATACAAAAATTGATATAAAAACCTTACATACTCTATTTGATAAAAATTATGTTAACATCCAAGAATATTTTAAAGGTAATATACATGAATTGTGCTATTTTTAAACAATTGCTAAATTATTTAAAAAAATTTTAAAACTTTTCTGAAATATATTGGTTTTTATAGATAATGTATAGTATAATTATAAAGTAAACATAAACATATATTCTAAGAATAAAAGATGATAAAATTATGTGAACATTTACATTTAACAATTCAATAATTGTTTAACAATATATAATGTTTTTATCTCATAAAGTTCCTATGAATTAACAGAATTACTCTACTTATTTATTATTAAGGACTGAAATTGTTGTTGTTGTTTCTTATCCCAGATGGTGTAGCTGAGCTACACCATCTCCAAAAAATCCAGAAATAAGATAGGATTTCCTAAAACCTCGTCATATGAAAAACTCAAACAATTCAGAATATGACTGAGAGAGGCCTTATCAGCCTCACACTTAGGAAATTCTGGGAAGACTTTCCAGCCGTGTTGAAAGTCAGAGACTTGAAATTGTAAATAACCACATCTATTAAATGAATACAAACTTCTTTTTATAATCAGATATATATAAAGATTAAATCACAAAAATTTGGCAGTAATATAACATATAAAAACAAATAATCATGAGTGAGTGAATATTAATATTGCACTGTTCAGCTACACTAGGGCTTTTGGCAACAGACCTCATAATTTTGAACCATGGTCAAGTGACGAGGGCAACACCTGAGCTGGCACCTCCTCTCCAAACTACCACACCAACAGGAGGACATTTGAGCTCTCAACAGATTTAACATGCATCGCTCCCCTACACAGCGGATCTTCAGTGGTACTGGGCTCAAACTTATGACCTGCCAGCCATGATTCAATACCTTGACCACTTGGCTACTGTGGCCAACAAATAATCATAAAGGAAGATAAATGTAAAATAAATCTGAAACATACATTTTGATTTTAAAAATAAAATATACAAAATACATACTTTCAGGAGTTGCTCCCAAACTTGATAATTTGAGTTCTTTTAGTTGTTGATTTAATCTCTGAATTTTTTGTTCTGCATGAGTTAGCTTGAATCATTTAAAAAAAAAATTTTAATCAGATATAAACAATAATAAATACAGGAAATGAGAAATTTATATAATTCATTGAAATACGCTATTTAATAATTGTGAGTACAGGCCTTAAGATAAAAAATTTTCCATTTATAAATAAATAAATAAAGTTCTATGATTTGGGAAGTGAAATTTAATATTTTTAATTACTTATTTTTAACCGTTTTCATTAAAAATTACCCTAAGAATATTTTATTCAATACTTCCAAAATTTTTTACACAATTTTTTATTGCAATACAGATATTGGCAAATTCTTCAGTGAACATATATGCAATAATATTTTAATTTCAAATGTATGTATTTTTTTTAATTAAATACATCAAACAATGTGTACTGAAAAATAAATTGAATCAAACATATTTGTAATCATATTAAACAACAGTTTATCTTTTTAATGTTCGTGTGTAATGTTTAACATCATAATATATTCAGGGACATCATAAGACATGGGCCCAGGGCCTCCCCCTCGGTGGGGGCCTCATTTCGTTCTCCACTCCATCTTAATAAGGTCATGATCTGGATAATTTTAATGTAGTTAAATATTATTCCCATACATATTCTCTGAAAAACAGGGAATCTTAAACTACTTATCAACTGGCAAAAGTGGTAAGACTGTATTATTATGTGATGAATCATTGTTCATGTTTAGGGCTAGGCGTAATACCATAAACAATTATTCAACTCATTTTGTCAAAATGTTGCCATCAGTCAAGCCGGTTTGTGCCTGGGTTTTTGAGATTGTGAGTCATGCACATTTATTTGTTTCAAATTACCGTTGGAATGAGTATATGACAATGCATGCAATATACTATCTACTTTTAAAAATCTCTTGTAGGACCTACTTTTGCATGGGGACCCAGGGTCTCAAAGAGTCTTATGATGTCACTGAATACAATCTCTTACTATATTATCTTTTTAAAAGTCATTTTAAAATATTTTACACTTTTGTAGTTCCAAAAAAAAATGTTGACTGATTTATGACATCATTAGATATTCAAGTGTCTGCATATGAATTAAAAATACTTACTAAATGCTTTAAAAGTGTAAAAATCAAAAATATTAAAAAATCAGCTATTGATATTATTATGTCAAGTTAAAAAATGTACAGATAAACAGAAGTTGGTGTTCAAAAAAGATACTTTCAATACATTCTAATTTCTTCTTTAAAAATGCCCAATATGATTTTGAGAAATACTACAAATCAGTCGTCAAAAATTACAATTACATAATGACTTATTTCCAGCAAGAAAAAAATGGAATATAAATTAAAAGATAATTTTAAATTATAAAATTTAGAAATGATTCATAGCCTACAACAAATACATATTCAACAGAATTCAATTTTATCAAAAGGAAATAATAATGTTTACATCTTTTGAAAAATTTAGAAGTAATCAAAGAAAAAACTATCAACTTACAGCATTTCTTTGTTCCATTTTTTGTCTATTCAAATTTTCAGACAGATCTCTTTCCTCCCGTAGATTCTTTGCGACTGACAGCATAGCTTCTACATTTGGATGGCTTTCAACCTACATGACATTTTTTTTTATAAATTTTAACTGAATATTCTGACATAATAACACAAATAAAATGTATTCAAAAGGTATTTCAATTTTAATATTTTATAAAATATGCAAATTATATAACCTATTTAAAACATATATAATTCAAATATATAAACCTTTTCCACTTTTAAATTTCAATATATTATCAAAAAAAATATCCCAACAAGATAAACTACATCATTTAAACATACATCCCATTTTTATTCATGATTTTAAATTTAGTATGTTTGAAAAATAAAAGAATATTTAACACATAGATTAAATAAAATAGTTAAAAATTAACAAAAATAAATTTTGAATCAATTCCATCATAAACGAAGGTGTATCATGTGATTGATAAATGGTTTACAACAATTAGTAAAATCTACATAAAAATTTAAACAACAAATTTGAAATGAAAATAACAAATCTGATATCAAAAAAATACAATTGATTATTAACAGTAAAAGCTATAAATTTAATTTAATTTTATATGCTATATAAAGATAGCGAAAATTGTACATGAATTTCAAATACTGAAAATTAAATACTTAAGCAATTAAATGTTGGCATAGAATTTAGATATATGTATATATATTTATTACTACTGTCTCAAACTCCCATCTTTATTAAAAATGACAGCATCACCACCAGCCAAAAAAACTAAGTTGATATCAGAGTTAAAATGGATGTGTAGGTGAAAAGTACAGAAACTATGCAATAGTATCTACAAATTTATAATAATTATAGAACTATAGATTTGTTATTTGTTTAGTGTGCTTTGTGTTATAGTATTATTATGTGTACTATAGTAATTGTGTAATGTGTGCCATAGTAATTAAAATTTTTAGATTTCACAAGTGCTTTTATTCATGGACTTTAGTACGATCAAGTTGTGGCAGCCCTACATTGAATATTTTCTTCCTTTTAAACAAAAAAATGAAAACTACATACGTATTTTGTTTTGCATATATTTGTAGAAATACAAGAATGTTATAAAATTTATTCACACATGCAGTTTTCAAATTGTTATATACAATTAGTACATATATAAATATATGATTCAACTCTAAACTGAAACTATCCAGAAAATTTTAACTATCACAAAGTGTTTTGTAAGTAGTAGTTTAATCACACATTTTATTACACAAAAATTAAAATAAAAAAAATAATCAGTTTTTATAATTTTCCTTACTGGATTTCAATAAAATGTTTAAAGGTTAATATTTATTTTTATTAAAGTTTTTTTCAGTACACAAAACAAGTTATTTTAAAGTGTATATTTTTTAAATAGCTTTAAATAAACATGCTTTTGATTATTATATGCAATTCTGATTATAATAATTTAAAAAGGTTCCAATTATAAAAGAAGCAAAATATGAACATTACAGACATACAGTAAAAATTCACCTTCATTTTAAGTCTATCAATCTTTTTGATAAGTTGATCCCTTTCTTCTTCCATGTGCTCTAAATCCTTACGTATTTCTTGAGTAGAAAAGCCACTTGATTTCAAAGCTTCAAACTGTTTGTGAACTTCTTTAAATTCTTCAATAACATTTTCATACTAAAATTGAAGAAATTATTTTAAAATCAAAAGATTAAGAGATACAAAAAAAAATCATTTAACTTTACCAAAACATTTTATTTTTATTTTAACATAGTTATTTTTTAACTACTCATTTTATTCTTTCAGTTTAAGCAGCATGAGCTAAAATAGTAGATTTGTGAATGAATATCAGCAAAAATTAAAGTCCAAGTTTCTTTTTAATGGCTAAATTTCTCTGCAACACTAACAATATATAATTTACAATATGAACATTTTTTTAAGAATAAAGTAAAGAAATTTTCCAAAAATATAAAAGATTATTGCAAAAATATAAAAAATTATTGCAACAATATTTCAATAATTCAAAATTAATTTTTTGTAAATGTTGAACATATACCTTGACAGATCTAAAATTAAAAGAAAATATTTAAATACATCTCCAAAATCATATAAAACTAATCATATAAAACTCCAAATTGTTGGCTAATGGCAAATAAGAACTAAACTAATGAAAAGAAAAACTGCAACTGCAACTTAAAATTTGTTGTTATAGTAACAATTCCATTTTTTCCCCCGGATATTATAAGAGAAACACGATGTTTCATGAAGATTTATAAAGTAACATATTCAGCCATTTTGATTTGCCATAGATACACCAATGAAAACTTCTATAAATTTCAAAATATATACTATACTCTCTTCAAAATAGTGCATTTTTATTCTATTAATAAATATTTTTATCAGAGAAATTTCACAAATTTATGTAACAAATATCAGAATAAAATAAAAATTATTAGACGCTACATACATAATAGAACTGCAAAGAAAAACAAACTTTCAGGTTTTTCCAAAAATAAAAATATTTATGTATTATAAAGTATATTATTTATCCAGCACATTAAATATGACAAGGATAACTACTTGTTCAGATGGATTAAAGTATAAGACAATTAACTACCATCAAAAATTTTATATATGTTTTAGTTTTAAAAACAAGCAATCATTCCACCATACCTGCTCATACAATTCCATTATATCAGCATCACCTTCAATATCAGGAGGTAATTCAATTTTCATGAGAAATTGTGCTAAATATGCTCGCTTTTTAAGTTCAGGTGCTCTGCGTAGAATCCATTCCAAAATATGATATATAACTGATTTTTCACCAGTCACTAAACCTTGCCTGAAATCACTCCTGGATAACAAAAATATACATCAGAGCAAAACAGAAAACAAAACATTATTTTATATTTCTACTTTACCAACATATAATTTAATAAAAATTTTATCAAATAATTTAATTTTTTGAATAGAGTCAAATGCACAGTCAAATACTGCATTGCATTACAGTAAACCATAAAAAAATTCAATTATGGAAAGAATATATAGTAAAAACACATAACAATATAGGGTACTTATCTGTTTCATTGACATGAATCTCGCCAAGCAGGCTTTATTGGCGACAATACACACATAAAAAATGTTAGTTCTCATTGGTTTTTCATCTATTTTTGACATATTATGAAAAAGATGTTACTGATAAGAAAAGACCACAATTGGGATTGAAAACGTTTACCAATGGGAACATTCCGTTTGGCATGGGTAGTACCATTTCAGGTGACATTATCACCTGCGCTAGTGAAACAAAAAAGTAAAATAGTCTTATATCTGAAAATTTTATTTTCATAAGTGAGGGAACCCCTTTGATTCTTCCTCACTTTAATAGCTCATAAGATAAAATCTGGAATCATGCAATATACATAAAACACGAAATAGCTAACATCTAACTCTATCTCAAAAAGATTTTCCCATGCTTATTTCAGATTTTGTCTACATAATTATAGTAATAAGGTACTAAATTATTTTTTATGCAATTCTTTTTTGATGCCAAAAGCATCTAGGATCATTGAACAATGGCAGGGAAATTTATCAAAATAATTTTCTATCTACATGCTTTTTATTTTAAATATTAATAAAATACTTTGTAAAATATCATGACAATAGTTTAAGGAATTTAGACATGCAATCTTCAATAACAAAAAGGAAACATGTACTTACATATTATATCATCAACCAATTTCATTGAATCAAAAAACATCACCAAATGCCTCCATATACATTCAATAGTGAAAACCACATTTCCGGGTACTTTTAAACAACATTTTCATGATAATGACAGCATTTAGTGACATTTTTAGTATTAATATTGTCTTTTAATTTGACAAAATTGGTCAGCAGTATAATACATAAGTACAAAAAAAATCATTACACATGTTACTACATGCTTAAATATCTTTTACCAGTTTTTACAGAAAATTTTTAATGATACTAATAATGTTAAAAATATGTCAGCTCCTTTTTTTTTTTTTTTTTTTTTTTGTATACATAAAAATGGAACAGAAAAATTTACAAGGAAATAAGACAGTGTACTTAAAAATAGAGATGGTTGTCATGGAATAGTAGCATATTTGCTATTTTTATGAGAACAAAACATTACAATTTAAAATGAAATGCATTCCTGGTATCCCTTACAGAGAATGCAACAAAAAACATCAAAAGGAAACTATTATAATATGACTCAGAATTCAATACAAACCAATTTTATTTAAAGTCAAATTGTTTGAAATACTGACTTTCAAACAATATCCATTAACATTAGAAACAATGGTTTATTGTAATGTAAAAATAAAAGTATGTTGTTCTTTTCGTCCCTTTGAAAATTTAAATGTCAAATTATAGGGTTGTAAAAATTTAACTTATTTACATGTGGTACATCAAAATTTATGATAATAATTTTCAGTGTAAGACTATGATTACAAAATCTTTGACTTACAAATCCATAGTTTCTGGGGGTTTATATTTCAAAACTTTCAAAAAGTTTAAGTTCTTTAGAACCATTTGCTCAGGATCTTCTGCTCGAACATCCATCCTCATCTAAATATATAATGAAGCAAAAAAAAAAATAGTAAACAAATAAATAATTTTAAAGACATGTAATGCACTGGATTTTAAATTAGATAATTATCTAATAAAATATTTTAGGCATAATGACACTATACATTATCTGACTTTTCAAGTTTTCTTTTCACCAATATTAGAACTAAATTTGTTAGCATATTTAAAGCAAATTTTGAATAAGACTCTTCTTTTCCTTTTCAGTGTTCTTTTACTCAGGCCTTATTTGCATCTTGTAAATTTTTTATATAATAATTTTTATTGATTTTTAAATTTTTAAAATATATATATATATATCATTATGGTTAATCAATTTGATATTTTTAGGGATATCCTTTCTCATTTTTAGTATGCAGGTGTCCAACTTTTGTATATTTTATTTTCATACTGTTTGGTTCTCTGTTGTTATCAATAGTTAACTTATTACTGTATTATAATAAATTTAAGATTTATCCAATGCATGAAACATGAATTGAAATACATTTATTTCCATACTATATTTAATCATTTTTAATTAATTCTATATATAGATTTTATAATTCTAGTATGAACAAATTATAAGAAACATCACTGAATCTCTTTTTTACTATACAAAGGAAGTTCTTAGAATTTTATATTTAAATTGAGAAAATTTGGTACTTACATATTATCGCAACAATTGCCAACCCTATTAATAACTCACCAAGTTGGCAACCCAGATTTCTGATGTGATGTACATGCCAAAATGGCAATCAAGTGCTTCATATCATATAATGTTACCAATAGGTTGCAATAATACGTAAGTACCAAAAATTTTTGTGTGTCTTGGGCTTTTCATTTTTTTTCCCCAGTCTGAAATATTTTAAAAAAATTTTACTATAACTATTCTTTTTTGTACATATTTAAATAATTTAGAATAAATGATAAATTATTTTGAGAATTTATCAGATAAATTTTGATTTAAATTTTTCTTTCATTTGTGAAAGAATAAAATGACTAGTTTGCTCCCATTAATTAAATAATACAAATTTTATACCATCAATATGATACATTCATTAACTCTATTAAATCAAATACCATTTTTCTTGTGTCAAAGAGAAGGGGGGGGGGATTAAAATGGTATTTATACATAAAAGTCTAGGTGAAAATTAAATTGGATTTGAGTGCAATCAAAATGGCTTTGGAAAATTGCAATAATTATGTGGTTGGAATGATCATTTTATATATTCTATATATTAAACATTTATTTAAAAGAAATAATGTGAATAAACCTCTTTTTACTCTCCATTCCAATGCAATTCTAATGGAGAAAAACTTTATAAAAATGAAGATTTATATATTCTGCAATACAGCAATGAATTTAAAGATTCATAAAAAAATTCCATTTATAAAAGTTATGACAGTTAATTTTAAATATTGAAATTGCATTTTAATAATTAAAATGGAATTTGAAATTAAGCTTTAATAATAAGATGGAACATATAAATTACATTTTAAAACATTTCAGATAAAGTACTAGTAAGAGATGCAACTTATAAGGGATTTTTCACCCATGCAAAGTATTATCATATAGAAATAGCATATTAATTAAATTAAAAATAGATTCATCAAATACAACAAATAAAAATGAGAAAACACTTAATTTGTATTAAAATGAAAACATCAAAAGAAAAATTAACATTAAAATAGTAGAAGAAAAAATTATAATCAATAGAGGACAAAATAAAAAAATCAAGCAAAAAAAATCATTTGGTTATAATTATTTTAATTCATTTTTTGGTACTTACGTATTATTGCAGCCTATTGGCGACATTATATGAAACAAAGCACATATCATACATGTGATTGCGCTTTCCCTGCTCTGAGGCCCATGATCACACTGGTGCGATTTGAGCTTAGAACATTTATATATTAATTTTTACAAGGCACTAGATGGCGATTGAAGTTCGTTTTTTTCTCAATTAATGTTTCATAAAACTTTGAACTTCAATACGTGCTTTCGGCTTTGAGTTTTTTTAAATTACATCTGGAATATTTATGGATGTAAACAACTGCACATGTGTAACTTTTTTGAGAGAATCGAGCATTTAAAGTTTTCAGATTTTTTGTGCTCTGAATTTTTGTTTATATTTTGACTAAATTTGAAAAAGATGGAAATCTTATTAGTTGATTGGTCATCAGACATTCATAAACAGTACATTTTTTTATTAAAATGAAAACATTTTCTTTAAAATTAGTTAATTGTTTATTTTTTTAAATATAGTGGAAATTTTTGTACTATGTATTCAGATATTATCTATGATAGTAAACTGTAAATTTTTAGGGTATTCGATTGCATTAAAGATTTTATAAGAATTTTTAAAGATATTAGGCATAGCAGTGAACTTCTCCCAGTCTCATACGAGCGTATACTCTTGAAAAAGTGCGGGCCTGGAGAAACGTTTCTTTCTCCATTCGCCAGTCCTAAAGGGGTTAATCCTTTTGGTCTTTTTTTTTTCTACAGAAAATATGAAAATAAATCAAGTTGCTTAAAACTATTTTGTATATTAAAAAAAAATTACGAAAAAAATGTCAAAATCTTCAATATGAACTTTAGAAAAGAAAGAACAAGGGGAAAAAATACAATCCATTGAATCAAATGTAACAAAATATAAAGTGAAACTTTCTTTAAAATAATATTTTCAAAATCCTATGTAATTATTTTCTAAAAATTGTTTGAAAAAAAAGCAGACATAAAATTACCTTTGGATCGACTTCAGCCAACACGTCATTTACTATTTGCAAAAGATTGTCAGTTCTCAATGAATCAAAACTAATTAAGTTGAACTTTTTATTATAAGGTTCTTTATTTAGTTCTTGAATTATAAATTTTATTTGCTCACTCATGATTAACTGAATTATAATTGACAACCAAATTAATTTTTACTAACTCAAAACAGATTCGATGAAACAAAAGTTTTGACAATTAGTGAAAATAATATCATAAAACATAGGATATTTTACAAAAAAAAAATTATTCAACGGAATAAGATCATTTAAATTATTCAAACGAAATTCTTCTGATTGAAAATGTGTTTTTTTTTTTTTTGCGTTTATATTTCACACTTAAAAAAATCAAATGATAATGTGAAAGTACGAAAGAATTATAACAAATGGTTGTTATGACAACAAATATTGAAAGAAGTTGAGTAGTTACTTTTTAGCATCTTATCTATATTGATAAAATAATAATTGAAAAAATACAGATAATGGACTGTATTGAATTATATTTCACAAAAGCATTATTTTAAATTTATTGGACTACAATTTGAGCAATTTTGAATAAGAATGTGAGTATTCCCAAATTAAATAAAACATGATCGAATTTACGAAATATTTCAGCATATCTCAGGAATATCAATAAAATAATTAAATCTTTGTCCAGAAAAAAAATTTTTAGCTTATATATTTGAATCAATATTACACTGAAATTTTTAATTCATAAAGCGTAATGAAACTGAAGTGAGTTCAGTATTTCTGAAAGCCGCATCATTGTTACAGTTTCAGTTTGTATGGTTTAAAAATCGTTTGACAATATGGCGCACAAAAAAGGTGACGTTGATAGTAGCATATCTAAGGTAATAATTTTATGTTATTTTTTTTCAGTGATGCAAAAATTGTCATCCATTCTATTTATTTAAGTTTTGAAAAATTTGTGTTTCACTTTCCCCCTTGAGTTTACTTATGTCTTGCTATTTTCTATTTATTGGTATTTAATGCTGGTAAATGTCAGATTTATAATGATTTTATTTTCTGTGTGGAAAACTTTGTCTTTTGATTATGTAAATAGTTATTTGATATGGTAATGACGGATTTTGTACATATTTCTGTACTATTCTTTGACTTGCAATCAACTATGTATAAAGTGTCTCTCATACATCTCATATTTATTAAGAATTATTATAATATATTTTAGCGACACGTATTTATTGATTAAAAATGTATATAAATTTTTAAAAAATGGTTTTTACTCTTCTATTTATATTTTATGAAGTTAATGGTTATAACGTAACCATATGTTTTCTCTTCAAAGTCATTGGATGTATTTTGTAATTTTAAAATATTCACTTAACATTGCTCGGAATTTTTAATAAATACTGTGGAAATGAATGTATTTTTATGCATAACACATTTTAATACTCTTTAAACATATTTTCATTGATTCTTTGTTAATCTATTGATAAGGGTCGGTTATAATTTTACATCAAGAATATAAGGTTATGCTTATTTAATTGTAGAGTAAATTATCTAAGTGTAGAACATTGACTTATTATTTTATATCAACATCATTGTTTTGTCTCCTGTGAATCAACAAATATACAATACTTTCCTCTGGAATTTTCGGTCTGTTTTTATTTATTTCTGTGCAGATGTGTAAAATCCTTTTTCAATAAAATATTGGACAGCAATTGTTTTTAACGTGATATATTTAGGTAAAAACCGTTTTTTATTTTACTGAGTTATAGTTTTGAAAAGAGTCTTGTTTGTATTTTTAGGGAGTAGATGACAAACCGATTAAAGTTGACAAATGGGATGGCTCTGCTGTAAAGAATGCTTTGGATGATGCTGTTAAAAAGGTAATTTTCATTTAAAAAAATGCCAGGACTTGTTTTACTCTATGTGTAAGTAATAAGTATTTGGAGAATCTTGCAATGGGGTCAATTCATGATGGTCACATGATAAAAACAAACACATGTCTTCCAATGTATTCAAAAGGGACATTAAGCTAATTGTACTTGTTTTTCTTTTTGTAAAGCTTAGGTAAAGTTTCAAATTTCATTATTGGATAAAAATGTTCAAATATAAAAAAATTCTTCTAAAAGATTAAATTTTTTTAAAATCTTATTTTATGCATGTATTTTTAAATAAAATGTTTTCCTTTTTTGCATAATTAATGATGACAAATATGTACTGTTTAAGGGAGAGTTTCTGCAAAGATCAAAAGTTGGCAATTTAACGAAGCAATGAACTGATTAGCTGGAAACGCATGGTTGCTTTTACCATGTGATTATATCGCATCACATGAGTTTTTGAACTGATTGGCTAGAAACACATTGTTATCATTATCATGTGACTATGACATCACATGAATTTAATCCATTAAAGCAGGGGTGGGCAGACTTTTACATGACGCTGTCTACTTCTAATTTTTTCAAGGTGTTGCAGTCCACTCTGTGGGGTAGGTGTGATAAAAAAAAAAGCTCAACAATATTTATATTATAACAATAATAAATACAGAATATGTACTTGCCTACATAACTACAATAAAAAAAATTATGTACTTTAAAAACTGTTTTAAGTAAAGTGCAAAATACAAAGATAATAATTATACCCATAAATTTAATATTATCAAATGATATGCATTTATTATCAAACAATTCAAAAAAATAAATCATTTTTATTTAAAGTTAGTTCTCATAGTTAAAATTTCGGCAGAAGACATAGTCTGCATACTATCCATACCAATCTTGAACATCTGAGTATATAATTACTAACTGGGTTAATCTTGCAATGCATTCTAAGCGGTCATCTGTGAAACGGGAATGATGTTATTTTAATTATATACATCGTTGAAAATGTAGATTCACACATGTAGGTATAGTGAAAGAACAATGTTAAATGAATTGCAGCTTTTTTTACTGTATTAGGTTTATTTATTAGGATACTTTACTTCGTCCATTAGATTCCAGAAGTTATTCTTTTAAAATTGCGTCTTTTTGAAGGAAAAAAATTTGTTTCAAGTGAGATAAAGAGAACATTTAACATATTTCTTTTTCCACTATTTTGTTCTGCCGAGTTTGTCTTGCTGCACTGTGTGTAAACCGTCATGACTTTAGACAATGTACCTCTAAAAACTGGGATGTTTCGGTCACACTTGCTCCAGCTAGACGGGTTTCCACAATTAGTCCTCTTTGAAAAGCTGAGAGATCCAACGTTTTACGACTTTGAAAAAAATTCAAGATTTACAGAACTACTAAATACAATCCAACAGTATGATAAAGCTACCGAATACTACCAATTATATTTATAAAAAAAAAATCTGGTAGCTATTATTGTACTTTAATGCTTACAAAGTGCATTAAAAAATGTCACTTTTATTCACGGGTATTTCCTGTATTTTGATAACTGCCTGTGTTTCTTTTAGTATACAAGTATAAGATCTTATGTGAAAGCGGTCGCCCTGAAATGTCTTGGCGATCCACCGGTCGATCACGATCGACTTAATGCTCACCCCGGCATTAGAGCTATCTTGGAATTTCATATTTTTAGTATGCATGATTATTGAAATTATTCTAGCAATTTTAATAAAGCAGAATGTATTTACTTACAGTGTATATCAAATTTATTAAATACGTTAAAAGATCTAAAATTTCATTATGAAATGTATTAAGAGTTTTTTATATGTACACTGCTGGCCACCATAAATGCAACACCCTGACGGAAGCACGCAAATAACATGAAATTTACAAGATACATTATTGGAGGTGAGATATGCAAATGATTAGAATTTCAGTGCAGACACACATCACGCATGCCTGTGGTGCCACCTCAAAGTACTATTTAAGGCTTGCAGATTTCGACGATTTCAAGTTCGGCAATTGTGTTTTTCTTGTGGTTTTTTCAAAAAACGATCAGTTATGTCTCGTAGAAAACAGCGATCAGCTTTTGACCAAGTATCCGAGTTCGACAGAGGAAGTATAGTGGCCTACTGAGATTGTGGATTATCTTTCAGGGAAATCGGTAGTCGCGTGTTGGACGAAACCAAACAACTGTAATGCGGATATGCGACCGTTGGATGCAGGAGGGTACAACGGACCGACATGGTCGATCGCATCCACCTCAGTGCACCACTTCACGTGAGGACAGGAAAATTGTGCACATGGCAGTGACGGATCGCTCAGTCACATCGCTAACCATAGCACAGCACATTGAGTCTGAAACGCATCATTCAGTGTCTGTGTGTACCATTCGACACCGTTTACAGCAGAGTGGTCTGTCCGCAATACGTCCATTGCTTGGTCTACATTTGACGCAGAACCACAAACGTCTCCGCCGCCAATGGTGCGATGATAGAAGGATGTGGGCGGCAGAATGGAATGAAGTTGTTTTTACTGATAAGTCATGCATCTGTCTGCAACACCACGATGGTCGAATTCAAGTCTGGAGACACCATGGAAAGAGGATGCTGAACAGCTGTGTTATGCACCGCCACACTGGTCCTGCACCAGGTATTATGGTATGGGGCGGTATTGGATATCACTCTCGCACTCCTCTAGTACACATTGCTGGTACTTTAAACAGCCAGCTCTACATCTCCAAGGTGTTGGGGCCAGTTGTCCTTCCTTACCTTCAGGGTGTGGCCACAATCATATTTTCAACAGAATAATGCACGACCACACGTGTCACGCATTGTCCAAAGGTTCTTCGTCAATCACCAGATTGAATTGCTTCCCTGGCCTGCTCGCTCTCCGGATCTTTCGCCGATAGAAAACATGTGGTTCATGGTTGCTCAACGATTGAACCAGATTACACCCCCAGCTGCCACACCAGATCAACTTTGGCAACATGTGGAAGCTGCTTGGTCTGCTGTACCCCAAGAACACATCCAAAGTTCCTTTGAATCAAAGCCGAGGCATATGGCAGCTGTGATCTCCAACAATGGCGGCTACTCTGGCTACTGATTCTGGCTTGAACCACACTTCGCAGAAGTCTATAAATTTAATCATTTATACTTGGTCAACATGTTATCTACAAAATAAATTTTGTTGTGCTATCTCTTGTCTTTCTTGGTGTTGCATTTACGGTGGCCTGCAGTGTATATCAAGCATTAACTTTATTGCTGTTGATTTTTAAAGTGTCAATTTTGTGTTGGATTGATCTCTTCTTTAAGTACATCTTTAAAAAATTTTATCCATATATGGAATTATATGCTTTCTTAATATTTTTGGAACTAATTTGTCATTAGTATGTTACCCACCAAAGGCCTGTTTGGCATGATTTTAGTCATGCCATGTAAGCCTTGGATGGAAAGTAAATCTTTAATCCAAGATGGCAACATAACACTAAAAAATTGATTCCTAATAATTTTTTAAAAGATGACTAAAACACTTAATGAAGCAAGTGAAAACAGTAGAATTACAACCATTTTTTAAATAAATTTAAGAAAATAGCAAGAAATGATCTTGCATTTTTTATTACTGAGGTATTATACAATCAGCCAGATTAAAATGTCATCAATTTAAAAAGTGTTGCCAAATGCTGCCATTGTTGTGGTTTTAACATGTTTGGAAATGTTTTTCCTCCATTGGTTGCACATCGCAGCTTTTGGCAACATATTTTGATTTGACAAAATTGGTCCCTGTAATAATACATAAATACTGCATCATAAAATCTGTAATAAAAAAATTTATGGTCATCCAACTTCTTACATTTTTTAGAAAGTTTTTGTATTTCTATCACAATTTATAATGGTTTAAAACATTAAAATCTTAGGCAATATTGAAAAAAAGAAATCTAAGCCCCTAGAAAACAAAATTGATCTAAAGAGCGAATTTCATTTACCTTTAATTATATAATGACTAAACATTGAGGGTCTCTCATTTTTTTAAAAGATTGATACTCACCATTAATATCTAAGATAGCTGTTATTCCGCAGAAAGAAATCACAAAAATAATACACAAATACTACTACAACAGTGTTTAGTATTGAAATGGTTAAATTTTTTTTAAAAAAAATATCCAAAGAATTGCTTGAAGTTAAAAGGGTTACCTCAATAAACATAAACTAATTTAAAAATCACACCTTAACCACCATTGTAAACTAAGTGTCACACGATAAAAATCGAGATAACAGTATCGTAATGTTATCACCCAACTGGGCGAAAATTTCAATTAATTTTATGGGCAGTATACCAATATTAAATTGGTAGAAAAAAATTTGGCACATAAGAAATTAAGAATTATTTGCATTTAAGTTTACATTTGGCTATTTACTCAAGTAATCATGCAGTGCTTTGTTATAAAATCATAAATCTGCTCTGTTGTGATTAATACAATTTTTAATAAACTATGACACTTGAGATACAATTATTAATCACTGAAAAAATTAATATCTGTATTTTTAATACAGCTTATTGCTAATGTTATTGTGGATAGTAATCAGGTTTCAATTCATTCAAATTTTTTTATTTATTTTTAACATTTGGTATCGAGTATTTACTTTTAAAAATTTTATTTTAACTTTTGTTATAGGTATTTATTGAAAAACTGAAGTATGTTGAAAATCATTCCCTTATGGATGGCCGTTTGGCAATATCAGGCATAGCTGTTGGTGCGGCTATGTTTGCTCTTTTGTGGGATTATCTGCATCCATTTCCAGAATCGAGACCAGTATTAATCATATGTGTCGTGTCATATCCTTTCAAAAAAATTTCAAGTTACTACTACTTCATTTTATGAAATAGAGTTTGTATTAATTTAATGATTATTTTTGTACTTTGTGGGATTATAAGCTACAGAGTGTTAATTGCACTTATACAAATGTCATACAATTATATCCATGGTTCATGATTTTCTTAATATTCTGAAAGCGAAATTTGAAGTTAATTTTTATTTTTCAAGTTATGGAACTTCTGATTTGGTGTAGTTGCCTTTATAATTGAAGCTGTCCTGAATAAACTTTCTAATATTAAAGTAATTATTACAACTATTAATGCATCAGTATCTTTATCCAGTCTTAATTTTGCTGTACATTATTAATTTGGAACTATATTTGGAGTTTTTCTGAAATTTTGATTTCTTAAGTGTCATGTTTTAACATTGATGCATTATATGCATAATATATTTGGATGTAATCTGTCATGTAAATGCGGTTAATATGTCAGTTGTGAATACAATGAACTTTTCATCTGAAATATAAGACATTTTATGCAAAGTTTTACAGGTATGGTGTATACATTTCATTTTCCATGTAGATTTGTGTTGATGTATAAGTTTTTCTATTAGAATTTACTGGCTATTATAGGTCATTACTAATTATAAAATAAAGAAATTAGTATGTTAGAGCAATGATTCCAACCCCCGGATTGTGAATCAAATTGTACCTGGCCACTGAAGGAACATTGAATTATTTCCATTCAATTTACTGTGGTGAATTTTTCTCAAGTTTGTGTGACTTTCTATAGAAATCACTTAAAATTCCATGTTAAATCGCTTCACATTCAGTTTTTGATATGACTAATTATATTTATAACTTATATATCATATTTAATTACAATTACCATATTGATTTAAATCTAAGCCACCTTTAATTCTAAGCAGCATCCCAAATTCTCACCAAGTTTTTGTGAAAAAATAAAAAAGTGTAAAATGGTTTATCAATATTTGATATTTACAAAAAAAATTTTAATTGAAATAACTAATAATAGTGAATAATTAATTTTGTGTACCAGTATTAAATTTTTTAAATGCATACAGGAACCTGTAATTGCTCTAACCATTCAGTATCGCGTTCAATTTCACCCATTCAATTAATTTTTCCCCGCCTTCGATTCTAACCCACACCCAACTTTCAATAGCATCAACATTGGAAAAAAGTGCAGCTTAGACTCTGAATAAATATGGTAAATTAAAATTATCTAAAACAATTTCCCAAAGTGGTCTATATTGACCCCAGGGGTATATGACGACCTGCAAGGGGTCCACGTCAGCAAAAAAATTAATGAGGGTCTACGATAGTGGCTTGAATTTTAAAAGAAAACTTAATTAAGTGGAAACCAGATTTCTCTTTAACAGACTTGAGTTTAATTTGCAGTTATAAGGACCATCATTTCAGGGTTTCTTGCCAGAATTATGCTAAGGAATATAATATTAGACATCCAAAATTGTCCTAGTTTCTCAATTTGTCACACACAATCTGCCATAAAAGTGTTGTCTTAACGCTCAACTTTTATAAATGCCCTTTACTCAGATTTTGAAACTAGTTTTGAGAATGCTTTGACTATGTAATATTACAGCAGGCAATAAACTAATGTGGTCACATTGAAAGAAAAAATAAATATCAGATTACAAAAGGAATTTATCAGAATAGGCACTAAGAAGATATTAAAGTTTAGAAACAGATATCAGCAGTTTTGGAAGCACCAGATTCATCCCTCCCATTAAAAGCATTTGTTTGTAGCTCAGTTACTTTATGTAAGTTATTTTATGAATTAATTAAATTTTAATTTAATTAGCATGTGTGTCTCAGGTTTTAAACACTATGCTTCACTACAGTTAGAAATTTAAATCTTTTAAAGTAAGTATAGCTCTATTCCAGCTGTCAAAAACACATTTAAGTTGATAAATTTCCAAAATTTGAATAGAAGGTAAGTAGGGGTCTACTCAAAAACCGAAAAACATGGCAAGGGGTCTATGAGACAAAAATATTTGGGAACCTCTGATCTAAAATATAAACACATAGCAAGCCATGGTAATATTATCAAATGCTGACTAGCCTGCATCAATTAAAAGATAGAGAGTACTGTGTTGAAATCTGCCAATAAAAACTTGTGTTTTAAGGAGCTAACGTTATTTTTAAATAAATGCCATTTTATATCCCTTTAAATTTTTCATGTAATGCATATTCTCTCTATGTATTCTCTCATTAAAAGATATCTTTAACATTTCTGTATTAATTGGAATTTTTGGAAGCATTGATTATATTACATTTAATTTTACTGCTTAAAATAATTCCATAAATTGAACATAAAATCAAGCTTTCTTGATAGACATTTGAGGAAATATACTGATATTAAACATTTTTTAAAAGGTTAATTTTTTTTCCTTCTTTGTAGTCATATAGATTTACTGTCTGTAAATTTTGAGATGACACACAAGACTGGATTTTTCAGTTCAGTAGATAAATTGTGATTGGTGTCTTTTGCTGAAACTTTATCCAGAACCTTTCTATAAAAAAATGTTTTTGCTAATTATCAAGTATCTATTTTGTCAATTTTCTTTTAATTTATGAAACATAATTAGTGAGATACAAAGTAATTGTGATTAACTGTATACATGTATTAAGGGTAAGTAAAATGTGTTATAATATGAAATAAAGTTACATAACAGGTGTATACATAGTGGATTACATTGCTTATGTTTGTCAGCTTAATACCTACCTTCTCTTGCCATATGTTTTAATTGCTACAAATCACAAGATATAATTAATAGATGCTGTTTGAGATTTTAATCCATCCAGGGAAATGAATAGGGAAAATCTGTTTCCCTCTCAGGTGTAAATTGTAAGTCCTACAGGCTACATGCATTTTTTCTTGTCAGTGTTTCCTTGTGTTGCAGTATAAGTTTCGTGATGAGTGTGAAACATTTTATTTTGCAAAATGTAAAATTCTTATTTAATTTATTCAACAATCATTTTATCCAAATTTGTATAGCCTGAATTTGTAAGTAGGCAAAAAGGAAATAGCTAAAAAGTTTTAAGACATAGCTATTGTAGCATAGATTAAAAAAGTAAATAGTAGTTAATTTAAGCAACTGAATTTTTTTACAATTAATGTAATTGCCTCAAATTTTTAAGTGGAAATTAAGAATAAATTTTGAGGTTTGTTTCATCAAAAATTGACCTGATATTTTTCTATGTGTCTAATAAATTTCTCGAATACTCTGATATCAATTTATGAAAAATTGTTTCTGAAAAAAATTTGTTTGCAGAGTATGTGGTAGGTAAGTTTACTTTATGTTTTTGTCAACCTTTCCATAAATCTGTGGATCAAACTATAGGTCATATTACATTAGTTATACTTTTTACAATTTTCTATCATTTTTAAGTCGTATTACTGTAATATAATATAGTACAGTAATTTATATAACTTTTTTTTAGTATTATATCCATTTTTTTAAGGTTTTTAATATTAGAATTTTTACATGGACTATATAACCATCAAAATTTCGAATTTTAATAACTATTTTACCAAGCAAATTATGGATAATATTTATTATTCTAATAAGTGTTATTCTTTAAAGTTAATTACAGTAAAAATAAGTTTGTGTACATATATTTGGATATTATCTCCAGCAGATTAAATATTTCTCCCAGTTTTATTGTTAATCATTGATTCTGTTTAAAATCTTTCAAGTTAAAAAGTAATTTTTATGCAACAAATAATAAATTCATTATTATTTCACTACGTGATAAATATATTCCTTAACACTTAGTATGTATTTCATATTGATGGGATTGTTAACCCTTTATACATCTTTTCTTGAAAAAGGAGTATTTTTAGTTGCAATTGATAAAGACCGTACTGGAATGGATCCTGATAGCACATGGCAGGCTAGTTCTTCTTTAAAGAGGTAGGTGTTTTGAGTATATTAATCTTTGGGCAGCATTTTTCTATAATTAAGGTTTGGTTTTTTTAATGAGAAAAAATTTTAAAATTCGAAATCTACAGAAAGCAATGGTTCTTAATATTTATAGATTTGTTATAAATTTTAGTTTTAATGAAAAATATTATCTTTGGCTAGTAAATCACTAAATTTTTACAGTATTAAAATTTTGTAAACATAATCTTTATGCAGACATATTTATTCCCTGCATTAAAATTTATTATCTGTATTAAAGTTTTCTAGTTTTTGTATTGAATACAGAAATTCCTTTTTTGAATACATAATGAAATAATTTTATGTTAAGTTTTTCTTTTAATAACTTAATACTTTCTAGTTAAATGGGAGGGTATGTTCCATTTAAATAGTTTCTCTTAAGCATAATTGGGTAGTTGAATCAATAATTGTGTATATTAGCATCAGATTGTCAATGTTAAACTACCTTATAAAGCTTTATACTTTTATATGCAGCATTACATTAATTTAACATCAATTTTTAATTAACAAAAAATAACATTTCTTTATCAAATTTATATTTTTTCTGATAAAAAGTGGCTATTTATATTAAAATACAATTGGGATAAAAAATAAATTGATACAGCAATAGACAGGCTTATTTTTAGCATTACACCATACTGACAGAAATTTAAGTAAATATATCCTAGTGTGAAGCATGTAGAAGTGTAGTTTATAAATGTAATTTGCTTTCACCACTAGTAGTTTAACTTGCGAACTTTTTTCAATATAGTGTTTCACGTAATGACTTATTTATGGTTGGATATCTATTAAAACTTTATTTGCTATCTAAAGAAATAAAATATTTTATAACTAGTTAATAGTGAACATAAAAATTGATTTTTTACCTTCTGTTCACGTATAATTTCCTGAAGACTTTTTTTTAACTATCAGGAACCTTTCCTTAAAAGCTTGTATCCTTATTTTAATGCTATCTCAATTTTAGAAAAAATTATATCAAAATTCCAATCCATTAATTATAATGAAGTTAATTTCTGATTTATCAATTTATAGGTAGCAAAGATGGATTTTAAAAAAATCATTATATTAATATATAATTGCAAAGACATAAAACTTATCTTTGCCCTTGTGTTATAATTTTTATTTTTTTCCTGATAAACCAAATTTTCAAATAATGTTTGTGCAGGTCCTTTCCGCAAACAATTTATATTGCTCTCTTCAGAATCAATTGATTTCTTGCAGCTATTCAAACAACATTATTTCAGCATTCCTTTTTTTTTTAGTCTATTTTCCTTGCGAGAAATAGACTCTATCATGAATTTGTTAGTAATTGAAAGTAAGAGAAGAATTCTATGTAATGACATCCTAACTTTATTGCAAAGAGTAAAACTTTATTAAAAATTATAATTTTATTTTATGAAATTTTATTTAAATCTTTGAAATTTCAGTATTTTAAGATGTTTTTAAATGTTAACCTAGTTGTATTTACTATTTTAAATGTACTCATTTGGTATTTTTAATTTTTTAACTCAATTTTTTATAATCATGCTTAATTCAATTTTTATAAAATTTATTGACAAATTCGTATTTTTGTTCCATTAGTTTGGTAGACCAAAAAAAGTTATGTATTTCTATTTAATGCATCTATCATATTGTTGTCCATGGATTTGTATTAGAAAATTTTTTCATATTCTTATTTTAATTTTATTTATGATACAAATAATTTTGTAACTATTTTTTAAATGTTTTTGGGGGGGGGAGCTAGTGAGAAGAGGTGGACTTATTATTATCAACTTTTTTACATTTAAACTTAATTTTATCTAATTTTATACCTTAAAATTCAAAATTGTGCAATTTTTGGTGGTTAGTTCAGAGTGATAAGTTAATTTTATACATTGTTTCCTTGATTGTTTTATGTATTTTTTTTTTTTTTTTTTTTTTTTATTCTTTATGTAGTAAATATTCTTAGTATTTTCTTTTTCTACTTTGAAAAGTCATAACAGTTTAAGAATAAGTCATGTGGGTTATTATATGAGAATTTAACTAAATATTATAAATTTCAAAAACTTAAGCGTAAAAAATAATCATTGCAATATTAGTTGTATGAAAGACTGAAAATAAGTTCCCCAATTCTTTATGTTGATAAATCAGAGTTTAAAAAATTTCAGTTTCGAAAATTGTTTAGTATCAAATTCTTTGTAAAACAGAAATTGCTGTATTCTGCAACATTTAGAAAGAATTATAATATAGGGTTTTTATAAAACTATAAATCTGTCTTGTAAAAAAATAGGAGACGAGTAAAAAAAATTTTTATAATCATTCAATTATACTTTCACTCAGTTTATTTATTATCATAACCTGTGTGTTATTATTGAGCCTTTTTCCCCCTCCAGATTTGATGACATGTACCACTTATTCATAAGCTACACGGATGGAGTAACGCACAAAACACGAGAGGCTGAGTTTGAGAAATCCATTGGCTGTTGGTTCGATACAAATGGAACACTCTTGTATGACTTATTTGAGCCTGAAGTATCAAAATTGCATTCAAGTTTACTATCAGAAAAGAAGAAGAAATAACTTCTTATACTTGGAAAACTAAATTATTTGTATCATTTTTATTTACTTAATTTCTATTAAACTTTTGTTTTTGAAAAAATGTGTTTCATAAAAATAACTATAGTTAAAGAATATGTGCAGAAGATTGTATATATTTCAATTTGTTATATTTAATTGTTGTTTGCTTCTTTTAATTAAGTGGGATGTAATATACTGTATAAAATCATAGTTCATATTGTAAAATTATAATATTCCTCTGCAGAATTATGCACATTAAAAGAAAGAGGACAACCATATAAATACAGTGGACCCCAAAAGTGTTCGTACACTTGCAATTTCCTATAAAGTTTAATGTTTTTGATGAATAAAAATTAATATATTGTAATTGTAATTTTCTTATGATATCTGCAACTTGTTCTTAATAGAATGACATAATTATTTTTAAAAATGATATAACTATTATTTTTAAAAATAAATAATCAAAGAGCAATGGAAAAATTACGCCACAAAAGTCTTCGTACACCTAACAAAAATCTCAACTTAGCTTTAAATATTGTATTTCTTTCTTACTTTAGTACTTAGTAGGATATCTTGTAGTGTGCACAATAACTTTTAAATGTTTTGGTATAGATTTAATCAGTTTTTTTGTAATTTATGCATCGGTTTTCCTCCATGCTTCTGTTATTATTGTTTTTACTTCCCATTATGTGTTTATATGTCATGTTTTCCTTTTTCTTAAATCAAATTCTCGTCAAATATGTTCTACTGGGCTAAATAAACTGATTGAGGAGGTTTTTTCAGAATTTTGGACAGTTATAGAGACACCAGCGGCTTACATTGAGAGCAGAGCGCTTGGCGTCATTAAACTGTTAAAAAATGAAGAAGTCTCCTATATTCAAATTTCCACCAGATAATTTAAAATTTCACTTTAAAATATTTAAATAGAGCTGATGATTCACAATACCATCAAAAAGTACTAAATTACTTAATTTTGAGGCCGATTTACACCTCCACGCAAGAACTTCTCCACCTCCATGCTTCAGCATGGAGGTGGAGGAGTTCTTGTTACTCATAAATTCATGGGATTAAATTCCTCATTTTTTCATTTACAGACTAATATATATGCATCTTCAGAACCGAAAATGTTTAATTTTCCGTCATCCCAATTAATTTGCTATCAATTTTGAATTTTCTGAAACTTAATCCCAAGAATCAAATTGGATCAATGAACCATGGAGGTGTAAATTGGCCTCAAAATTAGGTAATTTGGTATTTTTTGATTATGTATTTGATTATTGTATTAACTATAATTACATAAAAAGAATAATTATTAATAATCTATTATATTTCAAAAGATTTTGAGGATGCCCTATCTCCTAATCAATAAATGTAACTGAATTCTGGGTAGTCAGAGTTATAAAAATGTATTTAGCACAAAACCAGCCTTGCATAGTCAAATGACCATTTTTGAAATTTCATTTAGAATCTCTTGTATGGCAGTACAGTAACATTATATATAACTTATGTTATACTGTAATACCTATTTTTGAATATTCACAACTTTTTATTTACTCTTTGATTAAATTTCATAGCCTATCTAGTTTACCGCAAGTACGTCATTTGACTATTTGAACAATTCATGTTATTTATGACTCAATTCTTTGAAAAATGCATTTCTGGAACAATTTCATGATCTCATTAGTAATAATATTATTACGTAGATCGGGGTTCGGGGATTTTATGCAAAATCAGTTGTAGACAACAAGACAGTTCTTTAAGAGTGATGATAATTTATTGTTGTAAACCAATTATTAAAAATACAGGATTCAGCAGCCAAATTTGTAGAATAAATATCAGAAGGATTTCACACCTTCAACAGCACTCAGACACAATAAGCAGTGTCCACAATACACGTACGTAAAAGATTATTTACAAGCACCACTCGTAATATTGATTAGCCGAGCTAATCGCTAGTCTTCATGGTCAAGGGAAGTTTACTAATTGATAGTCAAAACCAGACTGTTGCGGCGAGTATTGCTCTATTTATAGCCGTGGCTGAAACTTCCAGAAAGCTGCGCTCGCATCATAGATCGTGAAATTAGGGGATTTCTCTACTAATTTCTAGAAGAATCCAGAGGGTCCCAAACTCGCTATAAATGATGCCAACTTGGCCCTATCGCTAATATTTCGCCAAGTTCCCATTGAATCACCATTATAACGTAAGGGAACGGCGTTGCTTGTGAATATTACAATTTTAACATGAAATAAATATAGCATAGAGTAATATAAAGGCATTGCACATCCGAATACAAATTATTTACATTATTTTATACAAAATTCATAACAATATAATACATTGTGAAAACCAAGTCGGTTAATGTCAAAATGGCACTAAAATCAAAAGAAAAATGCATCTCTTGAAATCCAAAAGAAAATAAACTTCATGTCAAAATGAAGCATTCATGAAATTGAGCGAACTAAAATATTTTCCATAAGTAGAAATAGTATAGACATAGATGCATTGTTTTGTGTAACATGATAGTTTGAATATTATTCAGGTACTCTTTTGGTCACATGTAAATTGCACAACAAAACACGAGATAAACTACTATATAATTGTAAAAATTGACTTGTGACAAAAATATACATAAAATAAAAATGAGAAAAATATTGCAAGAAAATCAGTATCACGAGTAATATTACAGATTATCAAAAAATAAAATGATTTTTTTCGGCAGTTTTACCCTATCACACACTAGAGTTCTGTGTTAAACTTATACATTTGGGGTTCACATACAAAACTTAAGTTTATTAGAATGTATCAACTCCTAGTTACATGTAGCGTGAATAACTTTTGATTTATAAAAGTATTTAGGACATCAGCACCTACCCTGTCTCTTATATGCAAAATAATTGCGACCTTTCTTCTGGAAAATCTCTGTCCAGAAAATTTGGGCATTTCCGACTGTCCATAAATATTTATTCCAATATACAACGTTCAGTAAATAAGGCTAGTTTTGTAGATTTCCATTATGTAATGCAGTGGTCTACAAACTTTTCAACTCACAGAACTCCTGAAACTTAAAGGTGCTTTCGTGGAACCCCTAGAACTAGAAAGCGTTTTTGTGGAACCCCACTCCATACACATACTTTAAAGAATATATCTCAAAATAATATTTAAAGTAAATGAACCTGTTATAGGGACTTAATGTAAATTCAATTAAAAAAAGTGTTGCGTTTATTATTAAAAACTAAACTTATCTTTTTAATTTTTTTTCTCATTGTGATATTAATTTGTGATTCAAGTGTCACCTATCCCATGCATTATAATTAGTAATTGGGATATTAGCTTGCTTTTTTCACACAAGCTGTTGAAGTCTAGGTGTTTTGAGATTAAAAGCAATCACATTACATATTCTGAGTTTAATTTGTCTTTGTTGCCATTTACATTGAGAAATATATTTCACTTAAACACTATGTTCTGAATGGCATTATAATGTTTATAGCTGTGTGAAAAATCCTATGGGCTTTGCATGAATTTGCAACCTAAAATTTAGCAGCTGCTCTTGCTTAAATTTGGATTTTAGCAATGAATCTTTTAATATGTTGATAAGTTGTTTTCTCTCCATTATAGGTCTTTTTTTCCACAAATGCAAAAAGTTACATTTTCCATTAGAAAACTGTTTAGTTTTGCAAGATATTGTACTAACTAATGAGTTTAAAATTATCTTGTGGTACCCGAGATAATAAACAATAGAATATTCCTTAATCAAGTAGGAAGTATATATAAAGATAAAACGTAATATTCTTTTATTTAATAAAAGTTTTAAAGTGTTGCAAATTGAAGTTATTATATGTAAATGAAATTTTCAGTTTTAATTTGTAGGATGAGCTTTGATACTTGTAATGGTACAAACTTCATGGAGAACATAAATCCATTTTGCATACATATTTATTTCTTGATTTTGTGACTCGTGGAACACAGTTTGAAGACCACTGATGTAATGGAATAGTCTTCCTTTGCACTAAAATTGTGAGTAAATTAAATCTATTTCTGTTTTCGTTGCTTCAATGTAAACATTTGCCCGAATATTTTTTAATCTTCTCCTTCATCTTTTTTAAATTTTAATTAAAACAATTTATGACGAGTGGATGCTAGCGTTGCGTTTTGATGCACTAGACTTCCAAGTTCTGGTCTTCGTCTACGTTCATTAACAAGTTTCTTCATAATGACGAATAATAAGAATTTGTTCTGCAAGCAATCTTTTGCATGATTTTTCTTTAATTTATCTTCTGTAAAACGGATCAGGTTGCAAATATCACTAAAACTCATGTTTTCTTGATCCATCTTGTAACTCCTCTTAAAAAAAAAAACAGCAGAGGCAACACAAATCAAAAGATAATCGACAAATTAATATCTAGGAGCAATAAAAAACGTCACGGGGGTGGTTATTTAAGTAAACGAATTTGCGAATAACAGCAAAATATCAAATACGTCTGCACTGTTCAAGAGATGGACAAGAAATTATTCGCAAGTCCTATATACTCATTGCTAAAAGTAGTACGATTCTGCATTCCTATTCAGGGACATCTTGAGACTTTTTTAGGCTCTGGGTCCCAGAGAAATCTTCAAGCTTTTTTGAGGCCCTGGGCCTGATACAAAAGTAGGCCCTACCTGTGATCTTTAAAAGTAGACTGCATATAGCAGTGATCCGCAGGCTGGTACCTGGCTGCCCAAAGAACCTTAACTCTCGGATTTGTGCGACTTCTTGTGGAAATCACTTTATATTCCATTTTAAATCATTATATTCTGAAGGAATATTTAAATTAAAATAATATAAAATATAATTAACAACGTGCACCCCTCCCCCCCTCTAAGCTTTCCACTGTAAAATTATAAAACGTTGATCGGTAAGCGGTGATAAAAATAAAAAGGTTGGGCAACACTGTTATACAGCATGCATTGTCAAATTCTCGTAACAAGGATAATTTGAAACAAATATGCACTACTCAAAATCTCACAAACCAGCTCGACCGATGGCTGCATTTCGACTAAATGAGTTGAATGATAGTTTATGGTGTTGGGCCTAGACTTAGACAAGAACAACGGTCATCACAGTCTTGCCAGTTGACATGCAGCTCGAAATTCCCCGTTTTTCAGAGAATATGTACGGCAGTGATCTTCAAACTGGTTTCATGTAACCCTGGGGCTCCACGAGTCACAATAAATAAAAAACAGCGTCAATAACAGTACCACTGTTAGTTGTCGAAACATTTCGGTTTGTGTTCATTTCGAGCTTGAGTTCATCTTTCAGAAAAGCTATGAGTGGCTCAGCTTCTAGCAAACTGAAGTTAACGTTAAAATCGCCACCCAAAATCATGGGAAGCGAGTGATAGTTTTTTTTTTAAAGAGCAGAACCATCGGTATGCGGTAAAAGTACAAAATGCAGGAAATTTTTAATATTTTGAACTGTTTGATTCGGAGAAATGTATGCGACCACCAATGACTGTTTGTCCATTTTCAAACACAACGAGCCCTGAGACTTTGACATTTGAGCGTAAGAATCGCAAGTTTATTCTGGATGCAGTCTAATAAGACTTGCTGGTATGTGCGGAAAGCTGGCGGCTTAATTGCTACTAGAGTTGGACACCGATACGAGGGTAGCGAAGAGACACTATCAAGCGCATGCTTAAAAATAATAAATATTAAGAGAAAATCAAAAATACTCGTTCACTCAATTTGTTAGTTTTTTTAATCGAGAAATCTTTGTTAATCGCAATTATAAATATTATATTGACAGCGACAGGAATTAACTTTAAAGTATGAAAATGATATTCATTTAAATATTTATTCAAGTCGTAATTTTTTAAGAATGATAAGCTTTGTCAGACGCTTAACAGGAAATATAATTATTAATGTATAGTTTACACATATATAAATATATCCTCAGATTTCACACACAACGAGCCCTGAGACTTTGACATTTGAGCGTAAGAATCGCAAGTTTATTCTGGATGAAGTCTAATAAGACTTACTGGTATGTGCGGAAGGCTGGCGGCTTAATTGCTACTAGAGTTGAACCCCGAGACGAGGGTAGCGAAGAAACACCTCCAAGCTCGCGCTTCCCCGACTTCCTGTTGCGCATTTCCGTCCCTTTTCACGAAATCACTCCAACAAATATCCAGCAACCGAGAGTACAGATGTTACACATCAAAAAACCGAGAAGAAATATGTATGCAAAATTGATTCACGTTCTGTATAAAGTTTGTACAGTTACAAGTATCTGAAGCTCATCCCATTCTTTAAAACTGAAAGTTTTATTTATATACTAGCTTTTACCTGCGGCTCCCCGCTCGCGTTAATCTATATATATAAAGGAAAAAAGCGACTCACTCACTGACTGACTAATCACGATATCTCCGGAACTATTCAACCTACAGACTTGAAATTTGGTAGACATGTTCCTTTCATGAAGTAGAGATCAGCTAAGAACGGATTTTTTTTTGAGAAATTCGAACCGCAAGGGACGTTATAAATAATTGTTTCCATTTTTAAGCTACTTGACGTACAATCTTGAAATTGGGTAAGCAGATTCCTTTCATTGAGTAGAGATCAGCTACAAAAGGAGTTTGGTGAAAATTGACCCCCCCAAGGGGCGTTGCGGGCCTTAGGAAGCGTTATAGATAATTATTCCCATTTTTAAACTATTAGACGCACAGTCTTTAAATTCGATAAAAAGATTCCTTTCATAGAGTAGAGATCAGCTACAGGATGGGTTTTGTGAAAATAGTCCGCCCAA
>BMAO01023519.1:0-78238 GCA_019973975.1 Trichonephila clavata
TGGTTTCCTGAATACCTATAATATCTGTCCTCGTCGCTAACGAACTCCTAAGCTCTCCTAACTTTGTTATAACACTATTTGCGTTCCAGCTCAGAACGCGAAGACGGAATTACTGGGTTGGTACAATTAAATTTTGTTTCCTAGCGTCGACATGACCATTTGGAACATTGTTCGAATTGAGACATCATAGCGGACATTTGATCCAACAGGATTTTGGTGTCCGAAGATGCGGGAGAGACGCTGGTATTCTTTTTCTCATTTTTATCATTTTCATTTTTATTAATTTTTTGTTTTTCTAAAACCTTCGCTCTCTCATCCCATACGTTCTTTGCAGGGGCTTGCTAGGTTTTAGGTTTTTCGGGTTTTTTGGACACCCTGAGTAGTTTGCCGGATGGGAACCATCGCAATTGGCGCACTTTGCAGGGAGTCCGTATTTTTTTTGCAGTCTCTCGTCAGGTGGTTAAGACCGCATTTAAGACATTTTGTTCACGATTGCAGAATCGTGAGTGATGATAGAATAGTTGGCACCTGTAACACTGGGCGGCATAGAGTTTTATTTAGGATTCTACTTTAATTTTATAGTAACCAATGCTGGTTACTTTAAAAATTTTCTGGTTCTCTGGGTCTTTTTTGAGACCACCAAAAAGAGAGGCATATTAACATTTTTGCTGCGATTACGCATCACAGTAACGTGCTCGGAACAATATTAAGTTCTCCTAGAGCCTGTATGATTTCATTAGTGTCGTAGTCCGAGGGTAGACCCCTAATGACAGTTTTGAGCTGCTTTCTTCAGCGAGCTCATAAGTGTGGGACTTGAGTTTCTTCACAGAAACAAAGTTTTGAATTTCCTGTGGGCGTCAATAGTTTCAGGGAAAACTTTCAGTTTACCCCCACTATTTTGCCCATGAGCTTTGTGCCAATGTGTCCACTGAGGTCTGCTAATAGACCCGGGTATTGTATTGTTCGTCAATCACTATTGGCGGAACACGTTTTGGCTTAATTTCTGCCTGGTCGACATCGGACGAGGATGTCTCCGGCTGGTTTGTATTGACACTGGTGGGGGCCAATTGCGCTACAGGTGCCGTTGGCGTATGGTCCGCTATGACACTCGTGGCTCGTCAACAACGTCCTCGGAGTCGTCAACCTCGATATCTGAGCTTTCCACAGGGGTAAGAGCCTGAAATGGATTGCTCGTTTCAACTAAATCCTCATGCTTTTCAGCATTGGTTTTTACCTTTTTCTTATTCCCTTTCTTTTAGGGGAAGTAGAGCTACGCTTGGCGGCAGTTTTCCCCGAACTGGGGGCAACGACTCTACTTGGGAGACAACCTCGTTTTTGGACTCAATTGGAGTCGACTCAACGGGTTTACTTTCTTCTTTCTTTGCTCCGAGAGCTAAAATTTGCTCCTTAAATTCGGAGGCAAGAAGGGTAACGGTTTTCCTGGAGCATCTAATGCAGATCCAGGAAATGGAATTAATTGCACGGAGTTCTTCCAACCCCAGCTGAGCGCTATTATTAGCGTTGAATTGAAAGAGGAGATCCTCTAGCGCGGCACAAAAATCAGAACATTCGTCTGATGTCTTAAGGGAATCTACTTTTACACTAGCTTCTTGGACATTAAATGCACTTAAAGAAACAACAGAAAATGCACTGACCTGTATTGGTGTAGACGGAGGTACTTCTTCAAGTTCCATGTCTGAGTTGACGGTAATAGAGACGAAAAAGCGGCTGCGAGTTAAAAATCAAGAATAGCGCAAAAATAGCACTACATCTTGAAACACGCTATATAGCGAAAAACAATTCAGGAGGTGGTGGCTTGCAACGATGAAAATCCACGCTGATGCAAAAAGATTCCGCTGACACAATGCGGGCCGAAAAGAAAGCTTGGCGGTTAAGCCTAATCACGCGGCGGAACAACAATCCTACTCGGGGTAGAATCAACGAAGAAAAGGGGGCACGGACGAGGACAGAGAATCCGTGTCTGGATGCTACTAAAACAAGAAGCTACTAACTAAAATAAGATTGATGACGAGCGACAGCGAGTGATCGCTTTTACTCAGTAGAAATGTGAAAAAGAAAAATGACTGAGCTGCGATGTGAACAAGTCCCAAAAAGGGGGATGGACGAAGGGCCGTGGGCGAACCAATCAGGGAGGCCGGAGGCGTGGCCTAAGACCGACTGAGGTAGAAAGGCTCATTTGAGCCAAAGTAGCGGACGAGCGAGGTTGTCGGGCAGGAGCTAAAAAACGCGAATAAATGGAGACAAAAGGCTGAAAAAAAAGAAACAAGCATACAAAACAGAAAATCAGTGCAAATCTATTGATCTAGAGTGCATAAAAAAAGCTATTGCGCTAGAGGGGAGGGCAAGTGAGCTGGCTACGGTGGTTGAAGAACATTTTGCCACTTTGTAGTTTTATATGCGTAATAATGTTTACTATTGGGATTTGTGAAGAGCGTTTGCGCTCTGATTAAAGGGTTTTCATGATTTTGAATAGTAAGGAAGACATTTCTAGATAATTTAGTAATATAATCCCCAATAGATTCAATTTTAAGATCGCGGTGCAGAACATTATTTCTAACGTACCAGGGCGCATTTGTAATCATTCTAAGAACTTTATTTTGAATAATTTGAACTTTTTTGAGATTGGTGGGGGCCGCAGCTCCCCATACAGGGGCTGCGTACGTTAAAATTGGGCGAAGAATCTGTTTATAGAGCAGAACTTTATTCTTTAGTGATAAAGTGGACCTCCTTCCAACCAGCGCAACGCTGAGATGGATTTTGGCCCAGAATTTATCACTGATGTGTTTGATGTGATTTCTGTACGTTAAAGAACTGTCTAAAAACAGGCCCAGATAACGAACCACATTAAACCATTCAATCTCTTCGTCAAATAGAGAGAGTGTACGAGTAATTTTAGAGCGCCCGTGTTTTCTAAAAATGATGGCTTGTGATTTGTCAACATTTATTGCTATCCTCCAGTCAGTAAGCCAAGATTCCAGCGTTTGCAGGTAGTGTTGTAAAGCGTTACGAGTCACATTGAGATTCGCTCCTTGAGAAAGGACCGCAGCATCATCTGCAAATAAGCAAATGCTGACGCTGGGGTGATGGGGAAAATCGTGTGTGAAGATATTATAGAGGTAGGGCGAGAGGCAGGACCCCTGCGGTGAACCTGCATCTGGGAAGCCCTTGTTCGAAAAGTCAAGATTTACTTTAACTTTGAACGACCTGTCCTTTAAAAAACTGTAAATAATTTTGACTAAATAATCAGGGAATTTCAGTCGAATCATTTTATAGATGAGCCCATCATGCCACATCTTATCGAAAGCTCTTTTGACATCAAGAAAGACCCCAATTGTGTAGAGTTTATAAGTATAACCTTCATTAATGAAGTTAGTGACTCGAATTAATTGATGAACTGTAGAGTGTTTATTACGAAAACCGCACTGCTCCGCTGGAATGCAGTTAAATTCATTACAGTGGTTTTTGATTCTATTTAATAAAATCTTTTCATAAATTTTCGCCGTGGCACAGAGGAGGCTTATTGGACGAAAATTTTTAGCTAGACTATGGTTTTGATTGGGCTTAGGGAGCATAATCACATTGGCAGATTTCCACAGTGTTGGAAAGTAGTGATGTTTTAAGCAAGTGTTAATGATTTTTGTGAGATGAGTGATAGCGTTAAGTGGGAGTAATTTTAAGGCATAATTCGGTATATTATCCGGGCCGGAAGCTTTTTTATTCTTTAGGTTTTTAATGATTTGTTGTATTTCCACTGGGCTAGTGAGGGGTGGAATGCTTGTGTTGGAATTAGTGAGGAAGTCTTCGACCTCTGACTCAACTAATTCAATGACTTGGTCGTTGTATGGTTCGGCATTTTCTTGGAATGTTACTTCCAGAGTGTTTTTAAATTCCTCGGCTTTTTCATCGTCCGAGTAAATAATGCCATTGGGCCCAGATAGCGGCGGAATTTTAACAATTTTATTTGAGAGCTTCCGCTGAATATTGTAGAGAGAATTGTCCTCAGGATTTAAATTAATGAGCAAATTATGCCAATTCCTATTTCTATGATTAGTGGTGAGAATTTTAATTTGTCTGACCAGGGAGTTCATCTCGCGCTTGAGTATTGGATTTCTGGTTAGTTGCCATTGTTTTCTAAACCTATTTTTAACTTTAATTAGCTCCCTGATGTCGTGTGGAAGTCTAAGGTGAGGAGTGTTGACAATTTTTGTGACAGTGGATGCGGCTATCGCACTTGTAATTATGCCCGAGAAATTATTAATAGCGTTATCAATATTGATATTATCAGGAATAATAAGAGGATTACCAGGTAGAGTGTTAAATACAATTTCTTGGAATTTAATCCAATTAGTAGTTTTAAGAGTATTAAGGATTTTAGGAATAGAGTTATTTAGAGTGAAATCAATTATAATAGGGTTATGGTCACTGTTGAGAGCATTAACAGAGGTTATATTATGCAATGAAATGTTATTAGCAAAAGCAATATCTAGAATAGTACTGCGGCCACGGGAACTGAAATGGGTGGGAGCAGTGGGTGCGATGATGTCAAGGGCGTGGGCGCAAGCCCAGTTGTACAATGTATTTCCACTAGTGTTGGCCTGCCCAGGGTTCCAACACGGATGGTGAGCATTGAAATCACCAAAGAGGATAGCTTTGTGACCGGTAATGAGGATAGCGTCAAGCTCCGCTGTGCTTATGTGCTTTAGCGGTGGCTTGTAAATGCTGGAGATAGTGATGCAATTGTTGTTGCCTAACTCTAGCCTAATGGTCGTGTTTTCGAAGGTGTTTGTATTGACTGTAACAACATGGTGTTTGAGTGAATTTTTAACAAAGATGGCTGTTCCACCCCCGCGATGGGTTGTACGGTCACTACGGTGACAAGTATAATTTGGGATTTTAATGGAGTGAGCGGGACCCAGGTGGGTTTCCTGAATACCTATAATATCTGGGTCCTCGTCGCTAACGAACTCCCTAAGCTCTCCTAACTTTGTTATAACACTATTTGCGTTCCAGCTCAGAACGCGAAGAACGGAATTACTGGGGTTGGTACAATTAAATTTTGTTTCCTAGCGTCGACATGACCATTTGGAACATTGTTCCGAATTGAGACATCATAGCGGACATTTGATCCAACAGGATTTTGGTGTCCGAAGATGCGGGAGAGACGCTGGTATTCTTTTTCTCATTTTTATTATCATTTTCATTTTTATTAATTTTTTGTTTTTCTAAAACCTTCGCTCTCTCATCCCATACGTTCTTTGCAGGGGGCTTGCTAGGTTTTAGGTTTTTCGGGTTTTTTGGACACCCTGAGTAGTTTGCCGGATGGGAACCATCGCAATTGGCGCACTTTGCAGGGGAGTCCGTATTTTTTTTGCAGTCTCTCGTCAGGTGGTTAAGACCGCATTTAAGACATTTTGGTTCACGATTGCAGAATCGTGAGTGATGATAGAATAGTTGGCACCTGTAACACTGGGCCGGCATAGAGTTTTTATTTAGGGATTCTACTTTAATTTTATAGTAACCAATGCTGGTTACTTTAAAAATTTTCTGGTTCTCTGGGTCTTTTTTGAGACCACCAAAAAGAGAGGCATATTAACATTTTTGCTGCGATTACGCATCACAGTAACGTGCTCGGGAACAATATTAAGTTCTCCTAGAGCCTGTATGATTTCATTAGTGTCGTAGTCCGAGGGTAGACCCCTAATGACAGTTTTGAGCTGCTTTTCTTCAGCGAGCTCATAAGTGTGGGACTTGAGTTTCTTCACAGAAACAAAGTTTTGAATTTTCCTGTGGGCGTCAATAGTTTCAGGGAAAACTTTCAGTTTACCCCCACTATTTTGCCCATGAGCTTTGTGCCAATGTGTCCACTGAGGTCTGCTAATAGACCCGGGGTATTGTATTGTTCGTCAATCACTATTGGCGGAACACGTTTTGGCTTAATTTCTGCCTGGTCGACATCGGACGAGGATGTCTCCGGCTGGTTTGTATTGACACTGGTGGGGGCCAATTGCGCTACAGGTGCCGTTGGCGTATGGTCCGCTATGACACTCGTGGGCTCGTCAACAACGTCCTCGGAGTCGTCAACCTCGATATCTGAGCTTTCCACAGGGGTAAGAGCCTGAAATGGATTGCTCGTTTTAACTAAATCCTCATGCTTTTCAGCATTGGTTTTTACCTTTTTCTTATTCCCCTTTCTTTTAGGGGAAGTAGAGCTGCGCTTGGCGGCAGTTTTCCCCGAACTGGGGGGCAACGACTCTACCTGGGAGACAACCTCGTTTTTGGACTCAATTGGAGTCGACTCAACGGGTTTACTTTCTTCTTTTCTTTGCTCCGAGAGCTAAAGAATGCCGGATGTTGAAAAATGGTGAGTATAAAAGCTGTTTAAGGGAACAGTGCGCTCGTCCAATCAGGGGACTGCAAGTCGAAAGTGGGCGTACCCGAAGTCAGTGAGGGGGAAAAAAACATTCTAGTTCTTGATGCCGTGGAGACATGACGTCGTTTCCTGAACTTGGAAGCCTGGTCGGCGATTCTAGCGACCAATGCGTTAATATGGAGGATATTACTGCCTCCACTCTCACAGAAGAACAGAGATGTACAAAACTCTCGGGTCTGGAAACACAGATCCAAATCTTTGATGCGAGGAAGGACTATGTCCTAAAGATGATCGAGATAGACAGAAACAACACCCACCCCCTGCCTGAAACAATGCCGCAACTGGAGAGCGAACTGAAGAATATAAATGAAAAGATCAACTTCCTTGAGGGTAAGCTGAACGATTATTTACCTTGCCCAGTCGCCCTTTGCAATCATAAATTTAAATTTAAGTCTGACAAAAGGCATGCTGAGCCCATTTTAAGGCCAGCCAAACTAACGATTAAAAATAAAAACAAAAATAATAGCAGTAATGATTTTATAGCAGCGAAAAAACCAGTCAAACCATTCCAGGAGGATAATCAAAATACAATAGCTACCGCCAATAAATTTGCAGTGCTCGACACTGATAAAACCGACGCCGAGGACGTCACCCCAGCACCACCTAAAATTAAGATGATCACGATGAAGCTTTTTAAAGACTACAACATAATATTACAACAAATATATAAAACTCACCCAACAGCCACAAACACTCACATTAACGGCTTCATCTAAATACAGCCAGAAACAGCAGATCACCATCGAGAAATCACTGAATTTCTCACAGCCAAAAAAGTGGAGTACTTCGTAACGGATCCTTTGGCTAACAGGCCACTTAAGCTAGTAATAAAGGGGCTTCCCGCTTCCACGGAAGTTGAGGAAATCAAAACCGATCTCCTAAATAAAGAAATTGCAGTTGAGAAAGTGGCCCAACTTAGGCAATTCTCTACCAAAAACCCTCTCCCTTTTTTCCTTATCGAAATAACCCGAAACGAAAATGTCGAGGACATTTTCGCCATTAAAAGCTGCCTTTACATGCAGATCAAATTGGACCCATTCAGAAAGGGCTCGCGCACGACTCAGTGTTACAATTGTAACCTGTTTCACCACGCGAGTCAAAATTGCCACATGAAAACGCTCTGCCTGAAATACGGTGAAAACCACAGGACAGGACAGTGCGCAATCAAGGAAAAATTGAGAACCCTACGTGCATTAACTGCAACGCTAAGGGACACATGGCCTCATCGATTGAATGCCTGCTTTTCCCGAAACCCAAAAAGGGTAAGGGAAAATCTCCTAAAGAAAACCTACAAAGAAATGAAATCACCCAGGCTAACAACGCTAAAGTTATCCCCGGCTTGAGTTTCGCTCAAACTACTAACTCCAAAAATCACCAACAGATGGCGATGCGCGAGAACGCCCCCTCGGCGTCGAACAACCAATACGCTAACAGAGCAGAATCCAATAACAGGGATGCACCTAATGTACCCAATAAAGATAATGATGACTTCACCTTCCTTCAAGCACTACAAGAAATTCAAAATATCTTTATCCTTCACTTTTAAGTGAAATGAAAAAAGCATACAATAGCCCAAACCCGGCAGATAAGCTTGGACTTCTGCCTAAAGGGAGTCTGCTCCTCCATCTCTAACCTAACTATTAATGATGAATAATTCTTTTTTCGGCCTTTCAATATCCTCCTGGAATGCGGACGGTGTGAGATCGCGTACTGTTGAGGTACGTGATTTCATCGATAAGCACTCCCCTAATATTTTATTAATCCAAGAAACACACCTGAGACCAGAGAATTCTTTCAAAATTCCTAATTATACCTGCTACCGTAACGACAGAACCCATTCGGCCCCTGGCTGGGGTGGAACTGCGTTATGTATTAAACGTACAATAGCCCATTATAGAATTCCCACCCCACTCCCCCTTACTACTGTCGAGGCCACCCTGATAGCTCTCACCCCCACTGATCATGAGCCCATTTTAAAAGCCTCTATTTATATCCCACCTGGTAATTCCAACACCATGGGTGACGACCTCGACACAATTTTCAGTCTGCAAAATTTTTCAATACTTATAGACGATTTTAACGCGAAGCACACCTCGTGGGGTTGCACTCGTTGCGACACCAGAGGTAGAAAGCTCTACAGCTACATCATAAATAATAATATTGATCTCTATGCCCCATCCACACCCACTAGATACGGAACTGCTTCAGCCTCTACAATTGATTATGCACTGGTAAAAAATCTCAACTGGCCCTGCACCATCGAATCAATTCCCGAATTAAGCTCTGACCACAACCCCATTAAACTCCATTTCCCGAGAACCACTAAATTTCAACTCCCCCCCCCCCAAATAAACTTACCACTACCTGGAGTAAATTCAGAAATATTCTCTCCAACCCAAATAACTTCGATCTCCCTGATGCAAATTCTACCGACGATGTTGACACTCAAGTGAACAACCTCACCAATGAAATTTTAAGCGCCCACGCCAGTGCATCAAAACCAGTCATCCACTCGGAGCAACCATTTGTTCAGGGTGAGCTTAAAGACCTGATTAAAGCAAGAAACAGAGCCAAGAAAACTTGGCAAACCACCAGACACCCACAACATAAAACTGAATTAAATAGACTTCAAAACAAAATTAAAAGAAAAACTTATCTCTACAGACAACAGGTATGGGAGGATACACTTTCCACTCTGAGTACCGAGGACAATTCCCTTTGGGGAACTGCCAGAGCATTCAGAAGGAAAGCCGCCCCGATTTCAGCCCTTAATGGCCCTGACGGTACTGCTCTCAGCGATACACACAAAACTAATCTCATTGCTAATTCGCTGGAGAGACAATTTCAAATAAATGATATACAGAACCCACACAAAGACGAAGTCATCACAAACATTGTGGATACGTACTTCATCACTAATAACAATAACACTGACCCCCTTCCCCCTCCTCTGCCTTCGGAAATCATTAATATTATTAAAAATATAAAAATCAAAAAATCTCCGGGCAGAAAAGGAATTACAAATAAAATGCTTAAAAACCTACCTCTTCTAATAATTTTCAGGATTACTAACATCATTGATAGCATGCTCAAACTAAGATACTTTCCCACATCATGGAAAACGGCAGTTGTGATTCCGATTCTGAAAGCAGGGAAAAGCCAAACCGCCCCTGAGTCATACCGCCCAATCTCGCTACTCCCAGTTCTTAGTAAGCTGGCTGAAAGAATTATTTTAGCCAGACTTAATGACTACCTGGAATCACAGAATATCCTTATCCCGGAGCAGTACGGGTTCCGTCCTCGTCACTCCACAACTTACCAGCTTCTCAGAGTAGTCGAGTACATCAAAGAGGCAAATGACAGGAATCAGAACACGGCCGCCGTTTTTCTTGACATCCAAAAAGCCTTTGACCGAGTCTGGCACACCGGTCTACTATTCAAACTAATAACTTACAAAATCCCACCCCCTTTAATTCTCCTAATTAACTCTTATATCTCTAATAGAACCTTTACAGTTAGGATTAACCACACTTACTCTCAAGAAAAGACTATAAATGCAGGGGTAGCACAAGGGTCAATTCTTGGCCCTGTACTATTTAACCTGTATGTCAATGATATTACTAAAAGCACTAACACTATGTATGTACGCAGATGACACAGCTATACTCTCACAACACTATGACCAGAACACCCTTATCAATAATATAAATGAACACTTAGCTCACCTGGAGACTTGGTTCTCTGTTTGGAAAATCGCCCTGAATACGCTAAAAACTGAAGCAGTTTTCCTTTCCAATAAAAAACTACCTCCGGAAATTATTTTACATAATCAAAGAATTCCCTGGTCTCAGCACACCAAGTATCTTGGTGTCATTATTGATAAAAATCTCACTTTCCGACAACACGTAACATATGTTAAAAATAAATTTAAAGCAGCGGTACGCGTTAACTATCCCTTAATTTGCAGAAGGTCTACATTTTTTAAGTAGACGAAATAAAATGCTTATCTACACACTGATCCTGAAACCTCTCCTCACCTATGCCTCCCCAGTCTGGGGACACGCAGCAACGTCCAACATTAATCACATTGAAACAGCTCAAAACGCAATTATTAGACAAATATTCGATGTGCACTGGTACATTAGAAACAAAGAAAATCATGTAAAATTCCCTCTATAAGACAAACTATTAAAAAACTCGCAATAAAATTCTTCGATAAAGTTGATAACCATGAAAACCCAACTCTCCACGAAATAGATCCCTATAATACCTATTCTTTTATTAGAAAACCAAGAGACATCCTGGTCAACCCTGATTTTGATTAGTTTCTAATAGCTTTATTAAATTTCCTCTCACCTTTCCAAATTTTTTCTCCCCCCCCCCCCCCGATCATCGGACGCTTGCTGCACCCGGATTGGCTAGGTCTAACTCCGCCTACATCCAGATCTTTAAATTTTTTCATCTCCCATGCTTCGGAGCCCTTTTTAAGAGCTCCTATTTTTAATTTTTTGTCATCACATCTGGAATGTATTATACTTACTGTAATATTCAATTTTAACACTATCCATCTCAATTATTTTATTTAAAATGGGCAACAATAAGAATCGTTTCAGTCTCTCCCAAAATCCATGAAAGGAGATTAGAGTCCTGCCAAAGGACTAGGTGCTCCATAGAATCCGCCAGCTACTAGTGAGGGAAAAAGATGATGAAGAATGAAAAAGTAAGAAGAAATTGGGTGAAGAGTAAAAATGGAAATAGTTAAAGTAGGATATTACGAGGTCTATTAAAAGAGGGATCAGGGTCATAGATTTCAATCTTGCGGAGAGTTCTGTTATCAATAAGGGGGATGTTAGTAAAAATATGACTATTTTATTTTGATCATGTAGAAGTGAGCAAGACTTTTTTATTAAATATATTTGTTTCTATTGCACACATTTTAATTTAAAAACTGGTTGAATTGTCGAATCAGCCACTTATCCCGCTATAAGGGTTTTCTTGTCAAATCGATAACTGCGCCAAATCCGGTAACCCTTCTGATTTTTGTATCTTTTAAAGGAGAAGTCCGATCCACAGAATTTCGCGCACGCGCAGTATATTTCTTTAATTTTAACAGTTTTCAATATATCACCACAATTTCGCGCATGAACAGTTAATTTCTTTTCTTGTACATTTTTCTGGGAAAAGTAACTAACTTTTAACGGATCACTTCGCTCATGGGTAGAAAATTATTATTAGTTTAAAAACTACCGTTATTAGTTATTGACCATGCGCAGTACATATATATATGTGACAGACCTATACGCGTCTATGACTAACCCCTTGGGTGGCCGCGGTAGCCAAGTGGTCTAGGCGTCGGATCATGGCTGGCGTGTCAGAAGTTCGATCCAGTACCACTGAAGACCCGCCGTGTAGAGGGACGATGCACGTTAAATCAGTCGAGAGCTTAAACGTCCTCCCGTTGGTGTGGTGTGGTAGGAAAGGGGGGTGCCAGCTCAGGTGTCGTCCGCGTCACTTGACCATGGTTCAAAATTACGCGGACCGTCGCCAAAAAGCCCTCGTGTTGCTAATCAGTGCGACGTTAATATTCTCTCACTCTCTCTCTAAACGTATTGCTGTAATATTAATTCGTATCATCGCTTCTAAACACACATGTTACTTTATTAAAATAAAAAATATTGATCAGTTAGAACATAAATTGTTTTTTCACATGCACGAGTCTTTTTTTTCTTTTCATTTCCATTTTCAGAAAAATTAGACAATTGTGTACCAAATTACTGACGCACTCCTTTCCCCCTTTCTCCCATAAAGAACACAAAATGTATTACCACAAGCGTATTCGCGCTTTTTGCACCTTAATCTTTTAGTCGCCAAATCTGGAAGTTGTATATGGAATTATGAAATTATTGTATTATCATCGGTCCTTGACAAGTGTGCAAAATTTCGAATTAATCTGACCTTTTAAAGTGGGTAAAAATTGAGTTCACAGATTCCGTTACATACAATTGAAACTTATAAAAGCGCGTTAAAAAGATTTTTCTTGCAAGCAGCAAATTTCGACGGGAAAGGGTGCAGACCATTATTAAAATTTGGAGCTGCAGATGAGGTGCCATGTTTGTTATTTTTTGTAAATTTTTACCCATTTTTTCCTATTTTAGTAATAATAGTTTCTTTTTCTGTTGTTAATTTTAGCATATTTTTCTTCAAATGTCTAAGCAAATCCATAAACAACAAAACAATAACAACAACAACAAATCCCCATATTTCCATTTTTTTTTAAACAAAGTTGTCGCAAGTAGTTGGATACCTTAAGCTTGGGGCCCCTGGCGACCGCCAGGTCCACCTTGGGGATCTTCATAGACCGCTGGGGGTCTATATAGACCACTTTGGGAATCACTGGTCTACTTGTTTATATGTCTATAAGTTACATCATTTTTTTAAAATAAATTTTAATTCTCTTTCATAAAAGTGTGAATTCTAATCTCGGTTTATCTAGGTGAGCAAAGTAAATGTCCACAAAATTTACAATAATTTTCTACTGTAGATCGTGTCAATAAATGAATAAAAATGTTCCTCGTTGAGGTTCCCTCCCCCCTTAATGGAATGGATATAAAGAAACAATGAGGTCAAGAAAACAATTTGACGTAACTTTCTGTGTTATCTTTCTTTTTGACCTGTTTTGCAAATCGAGCGGTATCTCTTAATAGCTATCAGTAAATCACATTCTGCTAAAAAATATCTAATCGTCACATTTTCACAGTAATTGTGCAAAAATTACTAAAACATATAGCTGAAAGTTGACTTAGTACAAAAGTCATCTGAAGTTACTAATTATTTTCAACAAATTTTCAAGAAAAAATTAAATTTAATTAAAACACAATTGAAAGATTATTAGAGATATTGTTTTCATGAGACTACGAGGCGAAATATGTGAAGTTTTTCCTTACTATTGTTCTGTGATCCTCTCTGCTTTTGTTGGTTATTAACTATATTGGAGTAATATAATTTGAGTAAATTAAACATTTTTGCTTTATGAAGTTGGCAAAAGCAATCAAGGTAAGCAATTTTATTCAATTCCTATTCTATTACCTCACTCTCTCTCTATATTTGCATATATATCTTGTTTAAATTTTCAATCGTTAATTAAATTCCTTCTCTTCATCCGATCAAGTTCAAATAAATTTTTTTATTAAACTTGTAGGGATGACAATACAGTTTTTAAAATATTAATTCATTAAATTACCGGTTTAATTAATTAAATTAGTTACCGGTTTTCTACGCCAATTTAGATTTGTCTCTATTGTTGTAGCAATGTAACTGCTAAAACAATGACAAAAGTTGGCATCGGAAGCCGGTTTTTCAGCCAAACTTGCTAAACCGGGTGTGCATTGTTACAATAATGTAGACAAATCATGCTCTTTTTTAAATTTCTACTATTAGTTCACTCTCTCCTTTATATATATATAGGCAAAATTCCTCTACAAGAGAGAGATGAATAAACATGATCAAAACTGAAAATAATTGAAATTGTTGCAAGATAACCAGACAATAGATTTTAAAAGGATACATGAAAATTAAAATAATCGCGTTAAATATAAAAAAATTCAAGAATGGATGCTACAGTATTATAGACATTGCTGACTTAGGACAGCTTACATAAAAAATAATTTATATAAAAGTGGGGTTGAACATTTTTTGTGGCCAGCCAACCGTCCCCCTTTCTTTTAATACTGAGCAAATATATATATACTAGCTGTTACCCGCCCGCTTCGCTGGGTATTTCATGATGTTTTATAAATTTCTGCTGGTAATATATGTGTATAAATTATTGATATTTAAGTCCTAGCATTAAGAATTGATTGTATTAAAATATACGCCCTCAATGAAACTTGAGGTCGATTTTCACGAAACTTATGTGGCGCATTCTATTCTATGAGATGAATCTAATCACCCCAAAGACTGTGCACTAATAGTTAAAATCAGAATTATTTATATCTCCTTAACCTCACAACACCCTTGGGGTGAGCCTCAAAACCTATTTGTAGTGGATATTTAATTATGAACAAACATGTTCATCAATTTAATTTGCGTTATCATGAAGAAAACGAAACATGACTATTACGCCTCAACCTCCCCTGCAACGCCACGAAGTTGTTTCAAACCCATCTTGTATCTTGATCTACTCTATGAAAGGAATCTATTTATCAAATTTAAAGACTGGAAGTGTCTAATAGTTTAAAATGGAAATTATCTATAACGCCCCAATCCTCCTAACCCCCGCAATGTCACTTGGGGTCGATTTTACCAAACTTATTTTGTAGCTGATCTCACTCTATGAAAGGAATCTGCCATCTAATCAAGATTGTACGCTGAATAGTTTAAAACAATTACTTATAACACCACTCAACCCCCCGTAACGCCCCTTGCGGTTCGAACTTCGCAAAATCCGTTCTTAGCGGATCTCTACTCCATGAAAGAAACATGTCTACCAAATTTCAAGTCTGTAAGTTGAATAGTTCCGGAGAAATCGTGATTAGTCAGACAGTGAGCGAGTCGTTTTTATCCTTTATATACACTAATGTCCATAAATTAAGGATAATGAAATTCAGGCAAAGAAAGAGACAGAAGCAAAACAAATTTGACTTATTTGTAAAGTCTATTTATTAAACAAAAGGTAAAGAGCAAAAAAGATGCTATATGTTTGACATAATTTATAAAAATTGCGATTTTTACACCCTGGAGCAAATTTCAAAAAAGAACCTATTTACAAAAAACAGTATAACATGGTTAGTATGATGGTTAATACGGAGCATGTCTCCCGGACGATGCAATACAGGCCTTACAACGCCTACACATGCTGAGTATCAAATTATCAATCTGATCTTGGGGAATATTACACCACTCATCAAGCAATGCCCTGAATTGTCGGGCTGCAATTCATCGGCCAAGCATATCCCACACATTCTCTATTGGATTAAAGTCCGGTGAATATGCAGACCAATCCATACGGGTGATATCCTCCGATTGAAGGCATTCGTCTACAATGTTTGCACGGTGAGGACGGGCGTTGTCATCAATAAACAGAAATTCAGCACCCATGGCGCCCCGAATCAAACGTACATGTTGTTTCAGAATGACATCCCGATAGATGTGGTCTGTCAACGTTACACTCTGAACATGCAGGTCAGTCCTGGAACCAAGAATAATTCCTCCCCAAACGAGCCATCCTGCACCACCGTAGCGGTGTCGTTTAATGGTGTTCTCTTGGTGGTAACGGGTACCTGGCGCTCTCCATATGAAAATCTGGCGAGAATCAGACTGCAAACTAAACCTGGACTCGTCGGAAAACATCACACAAGACCACTGTTGCGGTGTCCACAATGCATGCTCTCTACTCCAGGTTAATCGCAGGTGACAGTGAGTTGCGGTAAGGGGAACACATCTGACAGGCCTACGAGCCTATAGACCAATGTGCCCTAAGCGTCTGTACACGGTCTGCCTTGAAACTGTCGTACCGGTAGCTGAAGAGAGCTGACGAGATAGGTCTGATGCTGTGCTCCGTCTGTTTCTTTTGGCAGTAACTGCCAAATACCGGTCCTCATTCGGCGTTGTAACTCGGGGGCGACCTGTGCTGTAACATCTACTCATATTACCATCATCTTGGAATCGTTGCGAAAGCCTGGAGATGACACTCTGGGCGATTCCAAGTTCCTCGGATTTTTTCAGCTAGGTACGTCCACATTCCAGTCGTCCGATAATTCTACCACGTAAAAAATCATCTAACTGCTTCCTTTGTGCCATAACTAAGCGGTTATTGCACTGAAAGGCTTTTAAAGCGCTTGTGAACAATTTTACTTCATGCGCTGAGGGTCATTGGGCACTGGATTCTCGAGGAACCCTCCGTCCCATATCTAAATTATTATATCAGAGTCCTGAAATTAGTCTATAGGAAGAAAAAGAGTCTCGATATAATTAGAGTAAAAAGTCACTTTGGTTGATTTCGCAGTCCGCGAAATGTTGCCCGTGAACACTGAACATCGGGTGCAGGCAATGAAGTCGAAGGCTGTCATGGGTGATGGATGGAGATCCAGGGCTGTCTCTAACAAATGCCGATACTCGCATTTGGCAGGTTAATAGAGAGCGACGACGTAATTGTCCGTTAGAGCCAGGGCTGTCGGTCATATTAATTTACGAGGTCGGTTCTGTTGGTAGAAAGGGAGCACTGCTGTTGGATGGTAAAGCTTAGCGAGTCTCCTCTCAAATGGCTGTACAGAAAATAAATAAAAGAGTGGGGTAGGGAAAGGAATTGCCTGGTGGGGTGCAGCGAAGAGAATATAATATTGAATGAAGAAAATAAATACAATCACCGACAAGTGAATGAGAGGTAGTACAATTACGGAGGATTGTAAGAGTCTACGATAATTCTCCTAGGCCTCTTGTGGTGAGCTAGTGGAGTATAATTTTCTAAGTTGATGATGTTTGAATTATATTGATGTTAGGCCATGCATAGGGTGTCTAATCATCAATGTTATTATAGATGGCCTCTAATAAGGGGTAGAATTTTTGTTTTTCTTTTGTACTTTTAGCGGAGGTTGGTTGGGGAGCGGTTTCTGCAACATTCATATTATTTATTTGTTGTACAAGAGTCGAGAGCGCTTGGATCGTCTGGGTAAGTATTTCGGTAATTAGATTCATGCAATGGTTATTGCAATTTTTTGGAGCTATTTGGGGGAATGCGTGGGTTTTGACGGCTTGCGCTTGTGAGTGATTTATTACGGGAACTTTTTTCCAAAGCGTGGCGCCATATGTTGGGGTGCGATGGAAGTAGAAGGTTTTAATTCATTTTGGGCTGCTTGCGAAAAAGAGGTGTTCGGTCTGATTAAGCTATTAACAATACGAGTGTAATTTGACTTGTTAGAGGTTCCTTTTCGGGGTTTAGGGAATAGAGGGCACTTGGAATAACTTGCCATGTGTCCAAAGGCCTGGCAGTATATACAGAAAAGTGTTTCGACCCGTTTAATTTGGCATTCAGCCGTCTGTGTGATGGGCCTCTCCACATTTTAGGCATCTGGGTTTTAAGTGGCAATTTTGAGCAGTGTGGTTGAATTTATCGCATTGAAAGCATTGGGTTGCCCCTTTGCTTTCATAGCCTTCGATTCTCACCGTTAGGTAGGACAATCTATTGACGTTAAAAAATTTTGCGTTGTTTAAGTTTCGCGGTAAAGTTACTAGAAATACTGGGAGGGGTTGGTTGGTTATTTTGCCTACAAGTTGAGTGACCCGTTCGACGGTGAACCCCAAATCGATCAGGTCGCTATGTATATCAGTTGTTTTGGTGTCTTTGGGTAAACCTTTAATTACTACTTTTATCGGTCGTTCTGTTTTGGGAGTTATTGAGTAAAATTCAAAAGTTGTAGCTTCTAGGAAGTCGTTAAGTTTGCGATATTCATCAAACGTATCAGTGTACAGTTTGATGTACTCGCCGGTTTTTTTACTTCTTACTTTTGGCATGAAGTCAGTATAGGTTTTTAGTTGATCTCTAAATGTCAGGGTTATTTTAAGCATGACGGAGGGGGGGGGGAGGTTATTTGGGTTGGAATCAAAATTATTAATGTTGTTTTTATTTAGTGTAACATTTTTTGCGGTAGGGTCGGTGGAAGTTCCCGCAATAGGTTCTATTCCGGTTTTTGAGTTTGCTAAACTTTCAAATTTGTTATCAAGGGTAATCTCGAAGTTAAGTTCCGGATTAGAGCTGGTTCGGAGGTTTTTAGTGAGCCTACGAGAAGGGGGGGGGAGATGAAACCATCATCGCCCTCTTTTCTTTTAACAGAGGCTGATTTAGGTAGGGGGGGGATCCTGATTGTTTGGCTTAGTAGGAGTGCAAGTGGGGGTGCCGTGTTCTGTACAGCCGGGTACCTCACAAGGGGGGTAAAGAAGAGAACTCACCGTGATTTCTTGCAGGTGGGTGTAGTCGGCCAGTCTTGTGAGGTTCTCCTTCCAGATGTAGCTGCTTTCATCGGTTAATCCATTAATTCGGAGAGCGTTGATGTTGGACTTTATCTTTTCGATGGTGACGGAGTAGTATTTCAGGTTCTCTGTAGCTAGTCTTCTTTGGCAGCCGACTGTGGAGTTCCAGGTCGAGAGGTGGTGTCAGAACAAAGTAGGGTTATATACATGCATATCATTTTTAGGAGTCAGGGGTTGTTCAAGAATCATTTCCATTCCGGAGTCCAGGTAGTGATCCAAGTTCAATTCCATAGTCAAAAGTCCGTAGAATTCGTTTGGTAAAGGTACAGGTCAGCGACCTAGTTTGCGGCTCTGAAGAGCCAAGCATTACAGTGGAAGTAAAAAGCAACGTTCAATCGTAATGACTGAGATACGAACTCGTATTGGGACCGTATTACGCTCAGCACAAATCGAACGTTTAACCTAACCTCAATTAACTCCGTAAAACGTCGTTCCCCGCAACAATTGAGTGACCAGATTACGAACAATTTTACTTCTTTGCCACCATTCCTTATATACCCCTCTCTTACACTCTCGTCATTGTGACGTACTATCCGCGTTATCTGGTGGTTTCCTGTAATTTGCATATTCTTCTTCAAGATGTGTGTGATAATTCTACAGGTAAAATTTTTATTTTAGAGTTAAATTTCTGTGTGATTCTGAATTATCCTTAATTTATGGACATTAGTGTATATAGATATTTGCTCAGTAAATATATATATTATATATATTTACTGAGCAAATATCTATATACACTAATTCACACACACACACACACACACACACACACACACACACACGCACACACACACACACACACCACACACACACACACGCACACACACCACACACACACACACACACACACACACACACACACACACACACACACACATATATATATAGATATTGAAAATTTGTTACTTTTTCTGAGTTAAATTTTTTAAACATTTTTTCAACTCAGTGCTAATAACCGATTCCTCTGGTAATCATTGTTTAACAACTAAGTATCAATAGGTAAATGGGTGAGAGGCCCTTAGATTCAAAACGAATGTTGAAACATTGCATCTTTAATTGCATTACCTAAAAAATATATGTAACATGAAAAAATTTTGAAGAAGATTAGTGAAAGTACTATAGCACATTGAATATTATTCATCAAAAAGATTGAAAAATTAAATAATTATTTTAATTATCATGAGTAGTAAAAAATATAACGTATTTCATGGATTTACATTAATTTTTTTCAAATTTTAGGAAAAAAACTATCACTTTTTGTTGAACTGCTATTTATTATCATTTTTTGTTCTTCATTTTCTAAAAACATTTCAGTCACTATTTTGAATATCCATAATATTTTATACTTTTCTTAAGCCAAATTAAATTTTTTTTAAATAATAATAAATGACTAAATTATATAAGTACAACCTAATAACAATTCATTTCAATGAATCTTGTATCAAATTAAAGTAAAGTAATAAATCATGCTGCATCACATTAGAGTTTTGAAATAATAAAATTAATGCAATATATTTTTTAAATTCAAATCAATTAAATAATTTCATTCAAGTGACGTATTAAAATTTTTTTTTTTTAAAAACTGAATGATTTAATTTTTTATTTGTTGATCTCTAACTTCTTTAATTAATATTAAAATTTTAATTACTCAATTTATATAACTCCTAAATTAAAATTTTAATCAATTAGAATTTTGAAAATTTTCTTTTTTTTATATATATTTCTTTTTTATAAATTTTCGTTATTGCTTTTATCTTATAATGCTTTGCTAACTATATAATTCATCAAATCGAGTAAAATAATTAGAATAAAATTGATGTCCACCATAAAAATTTACAATATTTGATAATTCTGTAAAGAATTCTAAAATCTGTAGAAGAGCGAGAATAATTGTTTAAATTCGTTGTAATTCACGAAAGGTTGTTTGAAATTTGCCAAAGGTCACTTGTGACCAATGCGAATGTCATTTTTTCCCCTACGCAGACTCTCATTGCAAAAAATGTATAGTATATTATTGAGGGGATATATATGAATTTCTCATATCAAAAGACTTTACTTTCAAAATTTCAAGCCAATACAACACCGTAGAAAAAAAAATGAAATGGATTAAAATGGAAAAGAAAAAAAAAAAAAGATTAACTTACAACATGAACTGAAAGATATCTTTTTATAGCTTATAAAAATATAATAAACGAAGTATTTTTAATGTAGGCGTATACATAGTAACATCGTTACTTAATTGCTAAAAATAATCGTTTGATTACGTGAATGCTGATTTGTTTCGCAAAGCTGGCTTCACATTCAAAAATTAATCTAAATTTAGAATTTCATTAAATTTTACGAGAAGGCCATTTAATGATGCAGACATTTTCTTTACTTTTTTTTTCGAAAATGTTCACCACAACAATCAAATGGTAATAACATTCCAATTTCAAAAGTAGTTGAATAAAACAAAACAAAAAAAGAGTGAAAGAAAACAATGAATTATTAAATAGAATGACGGAAAAAAATTAATTACACCAAAGGTTTTATATGTTTTGATCGTTCATGTCCCGACTTATAATCCTTCATTTCTCATGCAATCATTTCCAATAAATCAGAAAGTTTTCAAGGACAAACATAAGATCCCAAAGCAGGCAGCTGTTAAGGCAGTGTATTAGTAATTTTTCGATTATTGATTTTCTTACCAAACAATATTTAAAAAACGGAAAGCATATTTTGAGTGATATGTTTTTATTAAGATACTCTAAACGAATATTTTTTTTAAATTTATTAAACATAAAATTAAATATTAAAATAAAAACTGGTTCTTTTTTTAAATAAAAAACTATTTTAATGTATTCTAATTATTTGTTTTTTAGTTGCAGAGTTCGTAGATTAGTTATTTACTCTAAGTTAATCTGACAAATAGCTTTCGAACGGTTTTTATTTTCAAAAGTAATCATCAGATTAATACTTACTTTTGGAAAAAAAAATCAAGTAAAGTTTATTTTCAAATATGAATTAATTAATCCATTAAAATTCATAATTTAATTAATTTTGATCCATTAAAAGTAATGTCAATTTAATCAATTTACGATAAAAAAAATTGTCATGGATTCTTTTTTTGTTTTTGTTGTATTTAATGTTGTAGATTTGCGAATCATGAAGTCGTTGACGAAAGGTCAGATTCATCGGAATACAATAACCTTTTCAAATATTATAAAAATTTCAATATACAGGGCCGAAGCTGCCCCCGTATCAATGATACGGGGCCCCGACGCTTCAGGGGCCTCAATATGCATACGCAAAAACTCGTAAAATGTTGAGGGGCTCCAGAAGAGGGCTCCCAATCAATTTTGAAACAGGGCTAGCTACGTCAGTGCTGAGGAAGCATATTTTATATATCATAACAACATAATTTTTTTAAAATTTCAGATATGATGTTCAATCTCTATAAAAATACGGTAAACATTAGTAATATTTTCAATAGTTGAAAGATAGTTTTTTAATCTATGAACTCAATTTTTAGGATAAAAATGCTAGATTGCTTGTGTCGGAATCATGAAACAAACAGATATTTTCAATATTAGTTTGTACAGTTAAAAAGAGCATTAAGATCATTTAATACGATTCAATTGGCAAAAATCAATCAAATATTCAAATAAAATATTTTTAACCTAAATTATTCTTTATATAATTTTCTATAATTTCACAAATTTGGAAAGCTCTAAGTTAAAAAATGCAGAGTTATGAAGACTTTTATGTTTGTCTTTATTTACTTTTTAATGGCAAATTAGCACTTTTAACTGATTTATCCAGGAAGAAAAAATAAATAGTTTATCCTCATTTAAAATGCTAAGGTTTTTTTTCTTCCTATTGTGTACTAATTACTTTATATTTTTTCTAACTATTGCTATTAGTTGGTATGCATTTTGAATGAAAGCAAAATATATTTTTAAAAAGATAGTTATGGAGTTTATACATTTTGCAAGGAATTTTCTCTCAATAACTCTTCACAGAAAAAAAAAAAAAAAAAAAAGTATTTTACGTATATTTTTCATGTTAGCGCGAAACACATACTGACTTTTGTTTTATAGTTTAATGTGTTTACTGTAAATCACATTTCATGTCTGTACGTCAATTATATTAGGAGTAGCATTATAAAATATTTTCATAAATTAAAAATTTTTTTTTTTAAATTTAATAATTGGATTTTTGAGTATTTTGTACTGTTTAACGTATTAACATAAGTTACAAGCAGGGAAAAAATGTTTAAAACATAAAACTAATTCTTTTTATAAATCGTACTATATCCCCTTAAAGCATCAGTGTTGTATTTATAAATTATATAAAAACAATTCTCCCTAAGAATTTTAATTTTTAGAGAATTTTAGATCTCAAAAATATTTCTATTTTGAAACAAAATTCTGCTAAAATAAATTATTATGTAAGGATTTTTGAATAACATAAAATATTATTGATGAAAATCCTTTGTCTAGTTAAACACATACAAATTATTATGTTATTTTTGATAAATATTTTCCCTGAAAGAGTGAATGGACATGTCCTTTATGCAATTAACAAAAATATTGCGAAATAGTTTTGTAAAAAGGGAACTGGGTACTCTTTTTTGGTTCACTTTTCAAGAAAAGCCAATAGCATTCAAGCATTATTTTCAACAGAAAGAGTAAAATCAAAAGAACTCCTACGCAGACAACTTGCCAACGTTTGCCAAATATTTAGTCTCACGTAGATATGTGTTAAATTAGCGTCATTCGATTATTTCACTTCATAAAATTCGACCTTCTGATAAAATAAATTTGAAAATTTTTCATACACTTCTTCTCACTTCGATGAGTAATACGACAATACGGAAAAATGACAATTTTTGTAACTTTTCCGGGAAAACAGAAAGTTCCAGATTGAACAGTTGAAAAAATGAAACCACATAATGTCGATTTACGTGATGCCAGATTTCAGACAGTGAAACTCTAACGAAAATTAGCTGATTTATCATATATTCGATTGCGAATGATTGCTTAAAACGATTACGAAGTCTCAGAAAATGAACGAAATGTTTTAAATAGATGCGTTTATTTTAAAAAGCAATATGAATACGTATAAAATCAAGCAGATTGCAGTGAATAAAAAAAAATCCCTTTTTAATTGAGCTCGTTCACGTGAACGGATTACCTGTGAACGGCCAAAGTAATAACTCGTAACTGGTGACTAGTTGGATGGTGTGAAATCTCCACTCTTGGAGTTGCAATATTTGTTTACTCTGTGTTAAAGTGTGTTAATTATGTGAACTGCAATAATTTGCATATATTTTAATTAATATTCGTTGTTTTTAATTTAATTTATTTTTGCAGTTTCTACTTAATATTTAAATAAAAGGAAAAAACTCGCTGTGAATCTCTTTTTAAGTAATTTTTTTCCGTGTTGTGAAAGCGAAATAGTTTGAATTTCAACACGAATTGATTCTTGTGTTTATTTTTATGAAGTGCTTATTTACTTTTGAGTTGTCTTGCATTTTTTAATTCTATTTTTTAAAAGTGAAATAATATCTTTTATCTGTCTTCGAAATCCTAAAGTCAAGTTTAAATCCCTGTCGCGAATACGGAAATAAATTTTGTTTGCCAAAATTTTTGATTCATTTAGTAAAATAATACAGAAATGGACAAACCGAATGCTTCTGAAAAAACTATTAATGAGACTGTAGCACAACAGAAGACATCTACAGTAAGTGACAACAACACTTCAAATGGTAAGTTTTCGTTTTTGAGTTTAAAAATGTGTTGCGAAATGTCCTCGATTAAGAATCTAGTTCACATATTTTGTTAAGTTTTGTTGTTATCATCTTTATGCATAAGATAATTTGTCAATAATAATGAATGTTTCGTATGTAAAATAAATTATTCAGCCAATGATTCATTGTTTTTTTTTTCTCTGTTTAATTGCATGACGTCTGAAACTGTGTCAGCTACTTTTGAGAAAAAATTTTAAGTGTGATCTTATGAGGACGGAATATCGTTAAAGAATATTTATTATTAAATTCATGTAAATATGCTATATTGTTCATAATTTCTTTAATATTGAAGAAAAATATATCAGATCATTTAGATGTGGTGTTTACTGTCATTTAATTTATTAGTATGTATACTATTATATGCATTTCACAAAAAGTTAATATATTTTTAAACACCATTAACTATTCTGCATTGTGCTCGATGTAGTGTATGAGTTTATTATAGAAAGTTACATTGGCATGTTATACTACAGTAGTAGTAGAATACCGATTAAAGCTTATATATTATATAGTTTACTCATTTTATGTTTAGTGTGGGGTTATAGCCATATAGTTTTCATACGAATTAAATCTTTTTGTGTGTATTTTAAGTTCTTTATCATTCATTTAAAGCTTGTTTTATTTTTCTTAATTTGTAGTTCAAAGAGTTTTATAGACTGTGTAACATCAAAATTAGTTTTTCAAACGATGACAGCTGTTGATTGAATATCCTTGACAATATCTTTATTAAAATATTGCATCAAGATAGAAAAATAGGACTTATATATTGTTAAAATTATTATATTTTGTCAGCTATTAAAAAAGATCATTATAAAAAGGTTTTAAGGGGTAGCATATATTCTTTACTCATTTGTCCCAAAATGAATATTTCATATTGTGTACAATTCATTTTTGTTATTCTTTTCATAGAGGTTCTTTAATTTTTTCATATTTTTTTATGTAAAGATTTTTTATTTTCCCATGGTCAGTACTTTTTATGCAACATGCCTCTTCCTTCAAATAGTATGTTCTGTCTTTTTTTTTTTTTTTTTATCTAGTAGGAATCTTGGACTAACCATTCTGTCACAAATGTCAAATAGCATATGTATAGAGATTCTGGAGTAAACATTTAAACAGTTAAATAGTTTTGTAAATGTCAAGAATTGTCTGATATGTTAGAATGTGATACTTATGTATTAGCATCATTGCAGCCAAAATTGCATCACAAGAATTGTTTTTCTTTAAATATAACACCTAAGAATTTTTGTTTTGATATGTTGACACGTTTCATGTGGCACAAATTGTGCTGCCGTGACACTAATACATAACTACCTGGAATCAAAGGTGTAGCTACTGCTGTATCAGCGGTATCAATGATACAGGGGCCCCAACATCTGTATCTAAAGTCACACTATAGGGTTCTTGTGTCTAAAACGGGGCCCTGAAGGAATTTTGATAGGGGGGCCCCACTCAGAAGTAACTATGCCAGTGCCTGGAATGCTAGGTAAATTAATCCTTTTGATATTAAAACATAAGTTTCAAGTTGGCTGCATTATTTTTGATATAAAACAATCAGTAATGGCATTGCCAGTTGTGTACTTTTCATTTTTGAAGAATCATGATTTTTTTTTTAAATGAGTTCAATACATTAAATAATGAACAATTAGTAAAGCCACTAAACTTGACTTATGATGTATGTTGACTATTTGGTCTGCTATATACTCATATTAATTTATAAATAATTATCTTCAATAACTTAATAATTTAGTTCTTTCCTAACTTTCAATTCAAAGGCCCAATTTACCTTTTACTAAAATGTAGAAACTTATGTAATTATCATAAAGATATAAAATACATACTTTAAGGTTATTTTTGTAAAAAGTTTTATGCATTGTTAAACCAATAGAATTTTTGATAAATTTTTTTGACCATTTCACAAGTTATAAAAATATACATAAATATTCAGAAATAGATTGTTTCTTAAAACAAAATTAAATCTATCTTGCTATTAACTACTTTAAAGGAAATGTTGAGTAGCAAAGGTATATAAATTGTGCTTGTATTTAGAAGGGAGAAAAACATATCTTGAATACTATTTTTAAGGCAATAAAATTTTTGGTTACCATGAAATTGTACTTGCTATAATTTTTTGTGACATTTTTTTATTAAAAGATAAATGAAGACTTTCTTTCCTTTTCTACAATACTCGGATCAATTTGCAAAAAGCATGTAAAAATTGTGTATTGATTCTACCAAGCCAATGTACTAAAATATTTTTTTTAAACAATGAGTAATCTCTATTCCTACCTTTTCACTTTTAATATCCAAGTTGATGCTAGTACATTGTTTTGTAATCATCTCATTTATTCTGTACTTTATTTCTCTGTAAATAAGCTACTTGTATTTCCAAGATGTCATCCTAAAATTGTTTATTATTTAAGTTCTAAGCGTGTTTGTCAGACTCTAGTTTTAATAGTGAAATGTTAATATATAAGTCCATTTATTGTTGAATCACTTACTAATTTTTTTTTCTTTTTTTAAATTCTAGTAAATTAAGTTTTTGGCAATAAGTTCCAAAGCCTTTCTATATATTTAAGGATTTAAGCTGATATTGTGAATGAGATACATACATAAAAGTATTGTTTTATTGTTGCTCTATATGATGATGTATTTATTTTTTCTGGTAGATTGGTTATAAGCGAGTGGTAATAAGTAATTGATAATTGAGTAGTGATACAATCTTCCCCAGCACAGTCTGTTATGAAAATTCCATTTTAAATTGATGTCTGAGTAGACTATTGTAGGAAGAAAATAAGGTATTTGGGTAGTATACTGTTGTCCAATTTCACCCAATTAAAAAATGTTGCCAAATACTGTCATCATTATTATTGCATTCAAACATGTGTAAGAAAGATTTTCCGCTATGAACTGCATACCATGGTATTTGGCGATGTCTTTTGATTTGACAAAATTTATCAAATACATAATATATATTTATATTTGGAAGTACCAAAAATATATTTTAGGTTGTGCATTAAAAATGCTTTGTATATGTATTTTATACTTTAGAGTACATATTTTAAAAAAAAATTTTGTAGTCATACTGGTAAATGGGTTGTTAATATACGAGACAAAAATTATTTTAGAAATTCATACAATATTTATTAATACATGAAGCAGAACATGAGTTTTGAAAAAAGGAGTTATAATAAGATTTTCAAAATTAATTGCTGCAAATTAAAGAACTGTTTCATGATCCATTAAATTTTTTTTACTTTTGATATTGTAAAGAATATATTAACTAGATTAAGATATGTAATATTTCAATGCACATCAATATTGAATTTTTGAGAATGATTATTAATATTTAAATTATGTTTCAGTATTCTAAGAAAAAAAATGTGAACATAATTCATTTTTTTTTATTGGAAATTATTTTGAGAAAAGGCCGATCAACCAAAAGTAACAAAATCATCCTAATCATAAAAAACAGTCTCCCTCATCATCGATCTCTTTCATCATAAAAATATGAATCAAACTATGAGATTGATAACTAAAAAAGCAATTTTACATTTAATTGAAATGGTTAAAACTTTCGATGGCACTTCCACGCCACGTGTCCGAGGTTCAAACTCCAGGCTGGGCAAGGTTGACTCAGCCTTTCATCCCTTCAATGGATTGATGAATGAGTACCAAGCTCCCTTGGGAACTAAATACTGAGGATTTTGCATCAGACGGACCACTTGTTTGGAACATTTGCTGATGTGTGCACTTCAGTGCCCAAGGCCACAAAAACTAAGATGGGCACATTAGGCCTTGGTCCTCATTGGCTGTTGTACCACTGAGTTTAGTTTAAACTCTAGTTTCAATTGTAATTAATTAGAGCAAAAATATAATATTCCTGTATTTTAATTTTGTCATTATTCATTTGTAAGAAGTAACATGATCATTTGCAATTTAGAATTTGCATGTTACTGCCTTTATATCATATCTCTCTTTTTTCCCCAAGAAAAATAATACACTTGTATAAACATAGTTTTAATTCATCGTTCTGCATTTCTCAAATGTAAATCTGGAAGTATGAAGAACTTGCATACTTTTCTATATATTTATGAATTATTTTAAAATGAGAATATAAAATTAAATTATGGGGAAGTGTAATTTTAAGTTTTGAATTTAAAAAATAATAGATTAATAAATATATTTTATTTTTGAAATGATTGTTTATTAAAGTGAAAATAATATTAGTAGCTGAAACATAGTATTAATATAATTAACATTAAAAAAGTATTATTATAAGTATTTTAACATAATAAACTTAGTATTTAAAGGAAGGTAGATATGTATTATAAACTGAGTATCGTACACACTTTATTATTCATTTTTCATTTATAAGTCTTTTTTTTCCCCCAGCCGTTACTGAACAAAGTACTGATTCAGATTCAAAAACCACATCTGAAGGTAATGTATGATTTTAAATTAATTTTTTTTATTATAGTTGTAATACAGTATTACCCTGAACGTACACAATAGGTGGGAGCAAGTGATAATTGCATTAGTCAAATTTTCATATAATTTTACATGTAGGTTATTTTTAGTTGGGGACAAAGACGTAAAAAGATAACTTAGAAAAAAAAAATTTAAATTTAATTTTAGATAACACAAATACAAAATCGCAAACTGAAATTATTTTTGATGTAGAGGATTTCACAAAATCTAACAAAGCAGTCTGCCAGCTCAAAGATTTTTTTTTCTCCCTGAAAATTTCCTCATAGCATGCTAATAGTTTTTTTATTCCTTGTTTTATTAGAAAAAATATGCTCTTCATTGGAGTCGGTATTTTCTAAAAATTTTTACCTTTTTTCAAATAAACTGTGGCCTTCTGTCAAATTCCCAATTGTCATTCAATCTTCTGATTGAACTAGGTCTAAAGACCCATTTCTTCAATGTCATACTCATACATTTGTGTGAGTTCGTCAATTGTCAGCTCCTGACTGTGGAAATCCAGTAGTTCTTGAATGTCATCACTATCCACTTCTAAATTTATTTGCCTTACAAGATCGGCAACTTCTTCAATCACATTACAAATTTCATCAGGCTTCGACACTGATATCACCTGAATTTCAGTGATTGGTTTAAAAAACAGATGAATCAATGGGATTTGAAAGTTGCATAACTCTTGTTTCTTGCAAGTCATGACATTACTCTGTCTGTAGACATATTTTTTTGTACAGTTATCAAAAAGAGAGACAGAGGGATGGAACACAGTACACACCCTAATTACTTTTACAATTCTCATCACAGTATGATTGAATTGATATTACTATAAATATTTGAAAGGGAACTGAATTATAAATGTTCACAAATGAATTAATTAATGCAATTGTCATTATCAACTCTTGGAAAATATTCTTGTTGCAAGTACTGTTTGGTTCATAAAAGATATTTTTTAAAATCTTATGTTTAAAGTTGGCTTAAATTTCTCATTTTTTGCAAACTTCTTAAAAGATTCTAATTCCTAATATTAAAGGAATGCTTGAAATGTTTTATCATACAAAATTTTCTATTTAACACTTTTTAAAGATCGTTACATCATGTACTAGATAATATTTTCCTATTCTACAGGTATTTTTGTAGAAGTCTATAAATTATTAAATAAAATAATAAAGAGGATTCCTAAGTATTAGCTTATTTATTTTAATTTCTCATCTCGTGAAAACCGTAAATCCAAAATTTCATTTACCATCAATAGTTCAGGAAATATTTTAGATTGAACACAATCTCAAATCAGGAAGCATTAAAATTTTATGTTATGTACAAGTTTATGCAATTTAGTTGTTGATTGATGTATAATGTGATATTTTAAAATAGAAAAGTATTGTAAACTGAAAATGAAAAAGAATTATGTATGTGTTTTATTTTTCTATCTAACAACATTCACTGAAAAAATGTTTTTATTACATGAAAAATTATTAAAAAATGAAATAATTTTTAAGTAAAGCTTAATTAAGAAAAATTTGTTTAGCACTTTTTTCTCAAGTAAAATGTTTTACTCTTTTACTAGATTGGATAAAATGATCGAAGTTAATGATAATGAACTAACTACTGATAAAGTTCAAATGGAATTCGGAAGATTTAATTGTCTGCATAATTTTATAGAAAATAAGATTGCAGAATGAAATTTAATCCATTAATATAATTATGTTTTCTTTTGATTAACAGAAATGTCAGTTTTGCTTAGCTACAACACAATTTCCACAAGTTAGATATCCCTTCCTCCTACCCCTTTTTATAATTGTTCATGTTTTTATTGTAAAAAAAATTATGTTTTTGAGAAATAATTAAAGAAATTATATAATCCATCTTTCTGAAAATATTTGTTGTTGAAGAAAATCGTGTGATTATTTATACTGAACTCGTAGATTTCTTTGCCTAACATGTTTAATTTGTACTGTGCAGCAATGTTTTATATACTTTATTTTTTAACAGTGTTTTCTTTGTGATAAAACCTTATTATTTTTCTAGATATGCGCCCAGAAAAGAAAGCCAAGCCTCCACCATTAGATGTAAGTAATTTAGTTCAAATTTTAATTTGTGCACGGTTAACAGTTAAAAAGTTCATTCATTCTAAATTTTAGCATGCTTTATTTGTGCATTGCATTAATAAATTACTTGTAATTTATAAATTTTAAGATACTTTTGTACCAAAATGTCTTATTTATACAAGAATATTTTTTATTTTATTGAAAATACCTTTATATTTTAATAAAAGTAACTCATTAAATTTACTTAATTAGGGATTTTTAAGTTTATTCCTGAAAAGTGTATCTCAAAGTAATTTTATACTCGTTTTTTTATAATTGGAAAAATAAATGTTGCATTTTAAATACTATTATCATATTTACTTGTGGTCCTTGGTAACCAAGGGATTATAAGGTAAGTTTTAGACCAGCATTGTTGAGTTAAATTAAAAATTCAAGTCTTGGTGCCTTTAAAGACCATTGTATAGCAGGTTGATGTGCAGTAGATCTTTCAGGGCCTTATATAGTCTTGCTTTTTGGAATGGTATGGAAATTTGGACTCTCGGATGCCAGCTCAATTATTTTGTCTCTTGATTTTAGTTCAAAATTATGGTATCTGTCACTTATCGTCCTCATGTTGCTTTTAAATGCATTATTAACAATCAATCTTACTTATTTTGTTGTATAATAGGGTTTGCAATCTCGTGCTATAATTTCAATCCCAGGATTTCAAGATTACATTATCCAAATCTCGAGATTAGGACTGAAAAATTTATGAAAAATACTTACACATTATCATGGTTGAAATTACATAATAAAACTAAAAACACATAATTAAAAAATTAGCTTAATATTATTTATTGAAACAAATCAAAACAAAGCTTAGTTTATTATAAAAAAACAAATAAAAAATAGTACATAACGCGAATTCATTAAAAATACTACAGTTTGAATTCATTAAAAATTAAACCAATTGAAATAAAAATTTATTTGTTTGAGATTTTCTAAAATCTTATTTTAAATTTAAAACACAATAAAAAGCCCTTATTTTATTTTAATTCGAACACTGTATTTTTTTTATGTTAAAAAAATTTAGAATTGATAACTGCATGGGGTAAAACATTCTAAGGAAGCAGATTTTTCAAAATTAAAATTATGCAGTCTGAACTGAACTTTTTTCCCAACAAACTTACATATACCTGTAAACAACAAGTACATAAATTTACATACATTTTAATCTAAAAACTTCTCTACTTATACAACTCCCGTAGAAAAAATACTTTCCTTTTTTTAAAAATCTTATTAACATATAATGCTAGAAATTAATCATATTAACAATAAAATTGACTCTAATAAAATACTCAAAAAACAGACTTCAATATTAAAAATAATAATAAATGCTTTGTATAGTTCGCAGTCCAATAAAATTCTGTCCTTTAGCTTCTTCAAAAAATGTTTTCTCGAAATATTTTTAACAACATTTAAATATTAATACATGCAATCTAATTTGAAAATATATTTATAATAACAAAATAATATTACTAAATTTATCTCTCTGTAGATTAAAAAAAGTAGAAAACATTGAATAACTCGCCTATAAATGAGTTAATTCACAAACTTTAAATATTCAGAAAGGATTTTGAAAAAATGCCTTTTCGATGATTCAAACAGCAATAACAGCTTATGAAAATATACTTATAATATCAAAATATTACTCTCAAGTTATCTCTTAATATATAAAAGAAAAAGAGAGAAATTTAAAAAAAAATCTTTTATATTGACTTAAATTGATAATTAAAAAAATGATTCATGATTGATGATTCAAAAAAGAAAAATCAAAATTTATATATATATTATAAACATCAGACAAATAGGTCACAATTTTTTTTATTACTGGGGAACAGCAATGAATGTTGTGCAATGTCTCATTTCAAAGGGAATGCTCTTTGTATAAATTTGGATAACAAAATTTCAAAGCATAATTTAGACAAAAATTAAATGCCGGGATTAGTTATTTTAATCTCCGAATTTCAGGATTTGAAGAAACACAGGGATCCCATGGGGCTACAAACCCTAACTTAAATAGAATTTTTCTAAATGAGAGGTAAATACATAAGGTCAACATTCAAAGAGACCGGTACAAACATTAACTATGCTTTTTCAAAGTTTATCTTACTGGAGGTACTACAGTATTTGTATATTAAGTTATATCTTAAAAATACATCATAATTCAAAATTAAAAACATAATTATCTGTTGCTCTTTCATACGAGCTAAATGTAAGAGGTTGATTTGTACCAATTTCTTCGAAAACGAGTCTTTTGATGGTAGAGAGTACAAGAATTTATTTGAACCTTAAATAACTTCACTCAAGAGTAAAATAAAACATCTCCTGTAGCTAGATATCTTCAAAAAATTCTAATTGCCTCTATCTCCTTTAAGTTAGCTGACACCACATATCCTGTGGGTCTGTTCTGACCCCACTTGCAATGAAGAGAAAGTTACAGAAGAAAATAAGAGAAAACATGTCAAATTTCATGATTTAACAAACACATCCACCTCGAACCCTTCAAGGTTCAACACATAAGAAAACTGATACATTAAATGCATACCAGATTCACAATATTTTGCAAAAAAATTTCGAAGTACGATTCAGATAAAAATTTAATCCAGGGATTATAGTTATTTTAATTTCAGGATTTGAAAAAAAACCACCGGGATCCTGGGGCTGCAAACCTTACTGTATAGTGAGTTTTTTTTTTAACTTGTGGTGTTTTTAAAGCATTTTTAAGAATTTGATCAATTAATCATTTAATTCTTCTTCATGAGCACTACAGCTGATTTCCCATCATGGCTGTCTCAGATAGTTTAAACCATCTTGATCTATGTGTGCTATTGTTTTCTATCTATTCGATTACCATTTGTTGATTTTGGAAACCACTTTCCTTGCAATAATTTATTTTTTTCACTGACTTTTTTAAATCAGTTTAAAAGGGGAAAGAAAATGTGCATTTAAATTTGAAATTTGTGGTTTTTTTATTTATATGTAAAAGTGTTTTTTTTAACTGAGCTAAATGGGAACAATTGTTGGTTTAAATTATAACAGTAATTTTATATATTGTACGTAATGTATCTATTTTGCTAAAACTAATATTTATTACATTCATTATGTTATACTGCAACTTTATTTTTTTATTCTTGAATGGTTAAAATTTGCATACATAAAATATGTCTGGGATATTTTGAAAATTTTTTGAAATAAGTTTTGGAGACTGTTTAAGAATGTGTGTTAGTCCCATTTTATTAATGTGTAATTAATAGTCTTTGTGAAATCAACCAGTTTTAATTTTGGATTATATCAATGTATTGAAAGCAATTTAATGGTTAAAAAGTTGTTAAATTTATAGATTTCAACAGCATTTGAAGTTTAGCTTTAATTAAAAGATTTTCATCTTTTTTTTGTTTATATTTATTTATGTCAGCCTTTCATCCTTTCTTCTTCTTTAATGGCTCGACAGCCCTGATCTTCTCCAGGCATCTCTACTTTTGGCAACTGTTTTCCAGTTTTTGACCTTTACAATATTTAGGTCTTTTTTGACACAGTCAATCCATCTTAACAGGGGTCTGCCCTGAAGTCTTATTTCCTATGGGCTTTGCCAGAAAGATTTTCTTGCAGCAATGATCTTCATTCATTCTAGCCAGATGACCAGCCCATTTAAGTCTCTGTAATTTGACAAATTTTACAATATCAGGCTGTTTATAAATTTTGTAGAGTTCTAAGTTAGATCTTCATCTCCATGATCCATTCATTTAGGTACCACCAATAATGCTGCATAAGATCTTTCTCTCAAGAATTCCCAAAGCTTCCTCATCATGTAATATCAATGGCCAAGAGTCTGATGCATAAGTCAGGACAGATCTTATAAGACTTTTGTGAAGAAGCAATTTTGCTCTTAATTTGAGAAAACTAGATTTTAAATAGCTCTTCAAGGCATAATTCATCCCTTTAGTGGGTCGATAAATGAGTACCAAGCTTGCTTGGGAACTGAACACTGGGAGTTTCGCCTCAGACTGACCACTTGACTGAAACATCTGCTCATGCACCTCAGCACCTAAGGTCACTTAAACTGAGATAGACACAGTTAGGCCATGGAGCTCAGTTCATATTTATCTATGAATATTTTTTAGTCAATATATATAATGTTCCTTTGTTAAAAAGAAGTGCTTATTTTAAAAATTGGTCATGAAATAACTTTACCAAATTTTTTTTTATCAAAGTAATGTCTTAAAAAGTATTTTAATATGAAAGTGCTTTAAAGTAATAATTTTATCTTATTTTATTTCATGTTATAAACTGTAATAATGAATTTTTATTTTTTTATTTTAAAGGTTTCAGCAGCTCAAGAATTGCAGCAACAAGCTATGGCAGGACCTAAAACTCCAACTAGTACTTCTCCTGTTACTCCAGGTTTAGCTCTTGATCGTCGAAAAGCAAAAAAGAGAAAAATAGGTCATAGAAGAATTAATGAAGAAGGTCAGATCACATATAAAAAGGTAAAATTAAAGATATTGTTCTTGTATGCATTGTTTGGCTTCAGTTTATTTAGTTTACATTTATTAGTATGCTTTAATATTTTTATTTTTTTTGCAAATCATATTTTTTTTTATATACAGAAAATAATTTATTTGAAGTTATTTAAAAATTATTTGAAGCTGATAATTTTAGACAATGTTAAAAATTGGATAAAAATTCATTCTAGAAGTGTGTGAGAGAATGTTATAAAAATTATGGCATTATCTAAAGCAGCTTATCGTATATTCTTAATCTTTATGAAAAATCTTTAATTTATTAATTTACCTTTGAATTTTTTTTGATTACTATAATAATATGTTGATTTTAAGAATTAGTATAATATTTAAATCAAAATTATTGTTTTAAAAGATTTTCTTATTTTGTATCTGTTTTCCTGTCTTGTTTTACTTACAGCTTTACAAACTGTGAAATTTTTGATTTTTTCACTTATTGATATATATGTATTGTCTCCATTTTTAGATTCAAACATCCCAAATTATGGGCTCCATTCAGCTTGGAATTTCGTGTGCCATCAGTTCATTAGCATCAAAACCTGAAAGAGATTTACTTATTCAAGATTTCACAATTGTAGAAACAAATACTTATCCAAAGTTAGTAAAATAAGCTATTGTTTTATAGACATTATTAAATGTTGTTAAATGAGAAGTCTGCCTTAAAATATATCTAAAAATTTAAGGCACCTAAAAGACGCTTATATGTAGGCTCCTGCTTCATGCAACATAATTGTTGCTCATATTAAGAGATAAAAAAAATGACAAAAAGAATCATTTAATCTTACTGTATCATCACAATTCAAATAAAAATTGGTGTGCATCTTTTCTGTCAGATGTATATAACATATACTTCTATATATTTTTATAATATTGTTACGTAGATTGGGGCTCGAGGATTTTATGCAAAATCAGTAGTAAATAACAAGTCAATTCTTTAAGAGCAATGAGTATTTATTGTCGAAATCAATCCTTGAAATTCAGGATTTTACAGCAAAATTCACAGAATAAATAACAGAAGGATTTCACACCTTCAACAGCACTCAGACACAATAAGCAGTGTCTAAAATACACGTATGTAAATGACTATTCACAAGCACAGCCGAGCTGATCAAGTTCTAGGCAAGTCTACTAATCGCTAATCAATTCTCACTACTTGCTGGCTGAAAGCAGACCGACTGTTGCAGCGAGTATCGCGTCCTTGGGCCATAAAAAAAGAAGAAAATCAAATCAAATCAAGTGTCAAGTATCGCTCTATTTGTAGCAGGGGCCGAAATTTCTGGAAAGATGCGCTTGCGCCACAGATTGTGAAATTAGTGGATTTCTCTACTAATTTCTAGAAGAATCCAGAGGGTCCCGAACTCGCCAAGTTGGTCGCCAAAACTGATGCCAACTTGGCTCTATTGCCAATATTTCGCCAAGTTCCCATTGAATCGCCATTATAACGTAAGGAACGGTGTTGCTTGTGAATATTACAATTTTAACATGAAATAAATATAGCATAGAGTAATATAAAGGCATTGCACATCCAAATACAAATTATTTACATTATTTTATACAGAATTCGTAACATTGCCCCCTTTTCAAAGACTGCATGTCCCGGGCAGTACAATCCCTGTGTAAGAGGCATCTATTTACAGACATAACCTATTCACATAATAGTCGAATATAAAGTAACAAATACTCAACAGCAAAAAGCAAATAAATTCAAAATACAAGTATAAATTACAACACTAAAATAAAACTAAGAAATTAGAAAAGAGTTAAATAAATCTTATTATTTACAAAATAATTAGTGACTATGGTCTGAACTTAGATACCTTATTCTCCTTGGCCAAGGTAAGGGGCTAGCCTATTATAATGTATTATCTTTGGTTTTGTGTGTGGTGATTTCTGTATCCGAACCACAACGTCATTCAGTCTTTTTAGGACTGTGTAAGGACCTTCCCAGTTGGTCTGCAGCTTCGGAGAGAGTCCTTTGTGACATTTCGGATTCCATAACCACACTTTGTCGCCTTCGTGGAAATCGTGTCCGGTTGCTCTTGCGTCGTATCGGGTCTTCATCTTCTCTGAAGCCATGCCGATCCTTTCTCTAGCCAAATGATGCATTTCCTCCATCTGTGCCTGGAGTTTCTCGACATACTCTCAGGAGCCAAAGGAGCATCTGGTGGCCGGCCGAACAAGAGATCTGCAGGCAAACGAAGATCATGTCCGAAGAGCATCTGGGAGGGGGAATAGCCAGTGGTTTCGTGGACGGCACTCCTGTAGGCAAGCAGGAAAAGAGGCAATTTCTTGTCCCAGTCCTGTTGATTACTGGATACCAGGAGAGAGAGGCTGTTCAGGATGGTCCGATTGTCTCTACCATGCCGTCAGACTGAGGATGTAAAGCTGTTGTCTGGGTTTTGTCAATGCCGAGTATCTCGCACAGTCTCTTGCAAACGGCAGAATCAAAGTTTCTTCCCTGATCGGAGTGCAGTTGTAGAAGAACTCCGTATGTTGAAATCCAGTGTTGATCTAGAGCCTCTGCAACTGTCCGGGCCTCTTGGTCGGATATAGGATAGGCTTCAGGCCACTTAGTGAAGTAGTCCATGACAACCAGGATGTTGTTGTTGCCATCTGATGATCTTGGAAGTGGGCCTAAGATGTCGAAAGCTGTTCGTTCAAAAGGCGCTCCCACATTATACAGCTGGAGTCGTCCTGTGGTACGTTTTTTGGACCTTTACGTGCAGCACAGGGATCATATGTGCGACACCACTTCTCAATGTCACTCTGCATATTGTTCCAGTAAAAGCACTCTCGAACTTTTTGTAAGGTCTTCATAACACCAAAATGACCACCAGTTGGACTGCCATGGAGTTCGTTTAGGACTGCCGATATTCTTGTCTTTGGGAGTTTTAATTGCCACCTGAATGCTTTTCCCTCGTCAGACTCCCATTTTCGATATAAAACACCATTTCTCAGGTGCAGAGAGTCCCAAAGAGCCCAGTAATGCTTCATTGTAGGATGGAAAGAGGCGATGTCTTGCCAGCTGGGCTTTTCATCAGATGACTCTTTGAATTCTATTACTGGTTTAATTTCAGGATCAGCTAGTTGATCTTTTCGGACGCTCACGTCACTCCACAGGTCAAATTCCAATGTTGATGGCATTGTAACTTGGCGTATTACTGGATCTATTACGCCAAATTTCTCTTCGACTCTCGAGCAGTATTTACAGCTCTCAGGACAGGGTCTTCTCGAAAGGGCATCTGCATTTCCATGTGCTGTTCCTTTTCTATGGCGAATTTCTACCGGGGTTCGATTACACTTACATGGTGAGGATCTTCCCGATTTACTCGAGGGCAGTTATTTCTTAGATGCCCTGCTCCACCGCATCCCCAGCACTTGGTGCTGCAATCTTCCTGATTTGTTCGAGGGCAGCTACTTCTGAGGTGCCCTGCTCCACCACACCCCCAGCATGTGATGCTATGTCTCCTCTGTTTCTGACGTTGGGCCATTAAATCTCGAATTTCCTCTTTCAATTTCCTTATGTCCTTCATCCATGGAGATTCACGGGATGCATCTGCATTCACTCTAGCATGGCAGTCCCTGAGACTGGCTTCAGTGGCGGCCTCCAATTTCAGGGCATATAACAGGGCAGATTTTAGATCTTGGATATCTACCATTCTTACTGCCCTCCGGATTTCTTCATCTTCCAGTCCATCGACAAAATACTGGAGAGAAATCATTTCTTGCACATTTACTGAGAAATCCGAGAAAGCTACGTTGGAGAGCCTTTTTATTTTGAAGGCATACGCTTGCAAACTTTCTCCAGTTTTCTGGTGTCTCCTCTTCATTTCCAGGAGTGCATAATCTTTGGAGTATTTCTGACTGAATTGAAGATCTAGAGCATTATAGAGGGAGTTTAAATTCAGCCGCTCTGTATCGGGAAGAGTCAGCAATACTTTAGCGGCTTCTTCTCTAAGGGATGCCGCTGACTGACATGCTTTAACTCCTTCAGTCCATCCATTGGCTTCAGATATTATCGAAAATTGAATCTTGTACACCTCCCAATTTGTATTTCCATCATAGGTGGACAGCTTTACTGACACTGGAGAAGCAGTCAGAGGTACTGGAGAAGCAGACGCAGGTACTGAAGAAGCAGGCACAAACTTGCTTTCATTCGTCGTATTCCCGCAAGCGAGAAGCTTGTTTTCAAGATCTTCCACCCTCTGTGATATAAGGCTAAAATTTCCGGAAACTTCTCTGGTCATTTTTATTTTCTCCTCCACTTTTTTTCCATTTTCTCTTCAACTACTGCGATCTTTTCTTCCATTTTTACAGCTATTCTCTCTTCCACACTGTTTATTTTCTCTTCAACATTATCGATTTTCTTTTCTAGAGTATCTCTCGGCTCTTCTTGACCTTTTCTGGTCTCTTCTTGGCTCTTCTGCACATTTTCCAGACCTTTCTCCATTCTCTCTCTAGTCTCTTCTTGACTTTTCTGCATTTCTTGTTGGCCTTTCTCCATTCTCTAATTTGTCTCTTCTTGGCCACTTTTCAAGGCATTTATGCCTTCCTACAGAGCCTTCAGTTGCTCATCCATCGCTCTTGTTATCGGCATAAAATCCCGCTTCTGACACCAAATTGTTACGTAGATCGGGGCTCGAGGATTTTATGCAAAATCAGTAGTAAATAACAAGTCAATTCTTTAAGAGCAATGAGTATTTATTGTCGAAATCAATCCTTGAAATTCAGGATTTTACAGCAAAATTCACAGAATAAATAACAGAAGGATTTCACACCTTCAACAGCACTCAGACACAATAAGCAGTGTCTAAAATACACGTATGTAAATGACTATTCACAAGCACAGCCGAGCTGATCAAGTTCTAGGCAAGTCTACTAATCGCTAATCAATTCTCACTACTTGCTGGCTGAAAGCAGACCGACTGTTGCGGCGAGTATCGCGTCCTTGCGCCATAAAAAAAGAAAAAAATCAAATCAAATCAAGTGGCGAGTATCGCTCTATTTATAGCAGGGGCCGAAATTTCTGGAAAGATGCGCTTGCGCCACAGATTGTGAAATTAGTGGATTTCTCTACTAATTTCTAGAAGAATCCAGAGGGTCCCGAACTCGCCAAGTTGGTCGCCAAAACTGATGCCAACTTGGCTCTATTGCCAATATTTCGCCAAGTTCCCATTGAATCACCATTATAACGTAAGGAACGGCGTTGCTTGTGAATATTACCATTTTAACACAAAATAAATATAGCATAGAGTAATATAAAGGCATTGCACTTCCAAATACAAATTATTTACATTATTTTATACAAAATTCGTAACAATATATCAAGTAGGCAATAACCTTGTATGGATTTCAATGCAAACAGTGTTTGTCAAAATGTGAAAATTCTATTTTATAAGATAGAAAATGAGATTGAACATGCATTGCCCACAATAATATTCTCCATAAAAATTTTCTGAGTATCACATTTTGACCAAATCATTCAAAAATAGGGTACATAGAAACACAAATGTATTCCGTCATGACTACTAACTGTCAATTCATTCAATATAGTTTCATTATTCCTCTTTTTTATACCTATATTTTCTAGCTGAAACACAGTTCAAGACAAATTTAGATATAGTGGCATTGTTAACCTCTTTCTTTTAAAGTAGCTTATTTGGTTCTACAATATTCTTATATATATTTATGCATGCGTATATTGAAGATAGTACTTCCAACTCTGTAAAAACAGTAGTTCTGTTGAGATTAAAATCCTGTTAAGCAATTTAAATTGTAAAATATTAAGTTATGTGAATACTTTTTCAATACTTATATTTTTGAGTAAAAAACAGTGTAATAAAAGTATTTTTTTGTTTGCTTAAAATAAAAATGTATTTGTGTTTATTTTTACCATTTTATAAAATTGTCTTAAAAATATCTCCAGTACTAACTTATACTGTCGCCTAATTTCACCCAGTCAAAAGATGTTACCATACGTTATCATAAGTGAAAACAAGATTATTGTGTTTTTTCATACACAGGAGCAGTTTTCCACTTGGCTACATATTGCAGCTTTTGGTGTCACTTTTTTTTTTTTGGCAAATTGGTGGACCATTTCTTATGTGACCATATCTTATGAAAAATTCAAATGGCTGTATCTTGAACTGATGCCTCTTATTCTTTCAGGAATGGAAGCATTTCAACTCCAGCACATCGTTTTAATGAGTTTACTTTTAAAACGTATTCTCCTGTTGCATTTCGTTACTTCAGGCATCTGTTTGGTATAGAAACAGCTGACTTTTTGGTAAATTTTTCAGTTGTTTTAAAAGTAGTTCTGATTACATTTTTCTATTTTGTATTTCAATGCATGAACTATGAATAATTTAGTGGTATATATAATAATTTCTGGAATTAGTAATAGAGTAAATGTATATATAATTTTTTTTACCATATTACAGATAAATAATATGCATTATGTTTTTTTCATAAATTTTAGACAAATGATTGTTTGCTATAGTAAGGTTTGAGCTTATTAAAGGTTGTATTAGGCTAACAAATTTTATTTACCTAAAATACATTGCTTAAATTTTTCTATCAACTTTTCTTTGGTTCACTGTTTGTGCATAATATGAAAAAATGAAATTATAATTACAAATGCAGAAATTTACTTGAACTGGTATTATTACAAATGCATACAGATTTAAATTATAAATAATTGATGTTATAAACAACCATTGTATTAATAATTGACCTTCAGCTTTCCTGTTCATGCTTAAAGTTTTTCCCTTTTTATGAGGTCTTTCTCAATATATGATTTTAAAAAAAATGTTAAATTTTAATTTCACTAAAGTTTTTATGTTATGTTAATGTTAGATGAATATTTGAAATAGAAAAAAAAAATCTATTTTAATGTAAGAAAAATTTTAACTTGTAGAATTTATCACATAAATTGTGTCTCTATCTTGACCTTTGGAACTACAATCATAGGATATAATTCTGTATAAGAGTTATCTAAATGTGTTTGCATGCCCATTTTTATAATTTTAATGCATTTAATTCCATTCTGTCTGACTTTTATAGCTATCTTTATGCCATTATCCTTTAATTGAGCTGACTAATCCAGGTGCTAGTGGAAGTATTTTTTATCTCACAGAAGATGATGAGTTTATAATCAAGACTGTTCAGCACAAAGAAGCTGAGTTTTTAACAAAGCTTTTACCTGGATATTACATGGTAAATTGTTGTCTAATACATATGAAATTTGAATTTCATTTTTCTGAAGAAATATATTCAATAGGTATCCTTTTTACAGAGTTATGTATATTTTCATTTGGCGAAATAATTTGATGGTATTTTGAAACAATTTATTTTAAATACAAATAAATAAATAAATCATGTTGACAGAGTATAAGTAATGCTTGCTGCTCATAAAAAAAAGATGATAGCAATGTCTTGACAAAATTACATCTTTTCCTCCTCTAAGTAAATAGTCTTATTAAAAAAATATTGAAGAATATAAACCATTCATAGTGATAAATCCGTGAGTTATTTTGTCAGTTTGGTAGCCAACTAAATCTCAAGTCTCTAAATTACTGTGTGAAGAGATCTGTTGTATTTTCAATTTTACAGTAAAAAATTATTATAAATTATTGTTTTTTACCTTTAAATTTTAACAAAAGCATTATGTTTATTAGTTAAATTGATAAATAAATAGTTTTGCACAAATACTCAAGAACATATTGATTCCATAGTGTGATGAAAAGAAGAATGATAATCATATATTGTATATGCTTAGCTGAAATAGTAGGAAGGCATTATTCCTCAATAAGAATTAAAATAATTTTTCCTTTAATTATTACAAATAATACATTTTTATTAATAAATTATTCAAATATGAAACTTTTTGCATATGTTACATTTGTAAAAAAAAATTCTTTTTTAAAATACAAATATTTCCCAATATTTTCATTATTTAATAACAATCATGTAATTTCTTTCTTCATAATGAAATACAGATGAAAAATTGGATTAAAGCTCAAAGATTTTAAAAAATGCCTAGGAATTGCACCAAAATGTATAAAATACCCTTGAAAAAAAAATTTATTCAAAGGCCAAAAAAACATTTCTTCTTGGTAGAACTTCTCCTTGTTAGAACCCTAGATCATCTGCATTCTTTGTCAGGCTAAAAGTACAAATAATTCAGACATTTGTGTTGTAATTTTTAAATTATATTCAACAACCACACTAAATTATTTTTTAATTCCAGAGGGTTAATTTGTTTAGTTATTCAAATATTTCTTGAATATTTTAAATAATATAGATAAATAATCTACTAATGTATGTTTTTAAATCAATGCTTAATTTTCAGTTTTCTTTCTCTACAAATCAAGACTGTTAGTAACTCATCAATTAGAAGATAACTTTTATTCTTATTCAAGCTCTGTTTTAAAACATAACTACATATATTTGTTAAATCAGAAGTATTTTTATATCAAATTGACTAAATTAATCAAACATTTAATTTTAATTACTAAAATAATCTTTTTATGATCACAAAATATAGAAAAAGTAATAAAAGAAAAAGTTTGGAAATTGTTTGAAATTTGATGAATTAATATCTTTTCAAATTCTCTTGGCACTTTATCTAAAGAGTTATTTTTAAAACCTTTTTTTTTATTTGTTACATGTGTTTCAGCTTGTCATTTTATTTTGTTAATTTCCAAATTATTGTTATAAATGCTACAGAAATATCCTGGAAAATAACCCTTAAAATTGCATTTAACTTTTGCAGATAGTTGTAATGTAAAAAATCAGGATAAACAATTTTAATTTTTGGAAAAAATTTTTATAAGCTCAATTCATTTTAAAGGTTCATATTTTCAATATTTTCTTAAATTATATAAATACAGTCGACTCTCGATAATTCGGAGGGATCAATGAAAACTTCAAATTATCAAGAGGGCAGGAAAAAACTCTTTAAATACATAGAGAAATTTTTTTCTTACTCATTTAAACTTGAAACTATGTAATAAAACAATAATAGTACATATGTATAAAATTATTTTAAAGTATTTTTAAAAAGTACGTATTATATATGGTATAAATATTTCACTCAAGTTAGAAGTCCTGTATTAAAATAATACATTTAAGTATTGAAAACAATTATTAACATAATACATGCTGTACACATAGTTAATTTTTTTTGACAAAAAAAAAATCTGTTATCTTCCATTCCTCATTGGAAATAAAATCATTTCGCACCAAGCTCCCTCAGACACTGTTCTCAATACCATTGATTCTTCAAGGCAGGGTCCAGTCCGGCCCATGCCCTATTTGGTGCCACATGCTATACATCACACAGATGAGTCATAAATCATCATGTGAGTCAGATGCGAAATACACAATCGTACACATTACAATAGTACGCAGACAGATGGTATCAAAGTGGCTATATAACAGAGAGAGACACACAGAGACAATACAACACAAAACTTGCAATCTCCAACCTGTTTGCTGCAGGACTGTTCATGATAATGAGTGTTCAAATTGTTGAGAGTTTTATAAGATAACTTCGAATTATCGCATGTTGTAGTCTAGCCAGCTGCAGATTTTACTTCGAAATATTGAGAGTACCAAAACGTATTGTTTTAGTTCGAAATATCAAGAGTTTTTCTATGGACTGAACATATACTTCGAATTAGTGAGGTTCGTATTATTGAAGGTTTGAATTAGCGAGAGTTGACTGTATGTACTATTATATTAATATAAAATACAGATTTATTCATAATTCTCTCCAGGGTTTCCAAGCATCGTAGTAAAAAAACCAAGATGAATACAGCAAAAAAGTAACATTTGAAAGAATACAGAAGCATTTCAAGCTTTAATTACATACCTTTCAGGTATTATATTTGTGAAACCTTGATTACATGGCAAACATTAATATGATGGTCCAACTCCTGCTGCACTCTACTTAACATGGTACTCTCTACAGTACTAGCAGAATATGTTATCCTTTCATGCAGTTCTTCTACATCATAGAGCAAAGGGGATATGAAAACTTGGGTTTTATGTAAATGACCAATTTTCAGATAACATGGAAAGGATAATATGTGCTGTGTGTCACTAATGTTGATAGTACCATGTTATGTAGAGTGGGGTAGGAACTGAACTGTCGTATTGATGCATGCCATGTAACCAAGGTTTCTCTTGTAGAACACCTGTAAGGTATATCAATAAAACTTGAAGTGTTTCTATATTCTTTTAAATGTTCTTTTTTGCTGCATTGATCTTGGAATGGTTTTTAAATATAGTACTTTGAAACCTTGGAGGGAATTATGAATAACCCTGCATAATAATATTAGTTTTTCTAATATAAAAGTAAATAGAATATTTATTATATTAACAAAACTAGAAGGGCATTTTCATTTTACAGTGTGCCAATATCGAAATAATTTGTGTGTGTGTGTGTTTTTTTTTAATGAAATAGTTTTTCAAAATTAGTTTGAAAACATTTTGGTAGTTTTTAACGAAAAATATTATTTTTCTGTATTTTTTATGCTTTACATTTTCTTGTATTTATTTACCTAATTGCTAACTTTTTATGATGATTATATATATTTAAAAAAAAAATAAAATAATCTGTTATTTTTAATTTTAAAAATATAATTTATTTATATTATTTGATCAAGAATTAATCATTTATGAGTATAGATTTATTAAAATCTATTATGTTGTTTAGTTTTCTACGTGCATTTTCATTTGTTGTTTTATTTACAGAATCTTAATCAAAATCCTCGAACTCTGCTTCCAAAGTTTTATGGTTTGTATTGTTATCAGGTGAGATCATTTTCTTTACTTGATTTTTCTCTTAAAGTATATGATGCATGTGCATGCTTATGTTTAGTAGTTGTAATTTTGTTTTGATATTAAAATTACTGCTTTATTTTGCTTACATGATTTTCTGAATTGAATATTAAATGAATTTTTTGTATTATTACACAACATCCTTAAAACAAATAATCTTTTGTATCTGTTTCATGTTAAGTTTTAAATTTCATTAAAATTATAAATAATTTACTTAAAAAGTTTTATTATGAATGATGTTTTGTTGTGTTATATTTTAATATTAAATAGTAGACTGTTTTATTTATCTGTATGTTGTAATCCTAATAAAATCATATAATTTCTTTAAAAGAGTAAATCACTAAACTATGGATAGAATGTTTTTGTATTTGAAGAAATACATCCAGTTGTTTATAAGACTATGAGTTCATAACAAAAACTAATATACCTTATTTATTTGACTCTAAGCTGCACCCCAATCTCTCAACATGTTTTTATGAAAAAATAAAAAAAATAGTATAAAATGGTTTAATTGATATTCAATATTTACAAAATTAAGATAACTAATAAAAAGTGAATTAATTTATTTCCCCAGTATTAAAGTAGCCACGGTAGTCTAGTGGTCAAGGGATCAGATCGTGGCTTGCATGTCATGAGTTCGAGCCCAGTACCACTAAAGACCCGCCGTGTAGGGGAGCAATGCACATTAAATCTGTCAAGAGCTCAAACGTCCTTCCTTTGGTGTGGTGTGGTAGTTATGATAGGGAGGTGCCAGCTCAGGTGTGGTCCTTGTCACTTGACCACGGTTCAAAATTATGAGGTTCGTCGCCAAAAGCCCTTGTGTAGCTGAACAGTGCAGCATTAATATTAACTCACTGATTAGGTGAGTGAGGTATAACATGTTTGATGCGGCCAATTTTTAATAGCATTAATGTAGAAAAAAAGTGCAGCATACATTCAAATAAATATGGTGTATACCACAACTTTTAATTCTTTTAGAATTCAATGTACAAAATTCAAAATTCCTCAGTTTTAATTATCTTTATTGACTAATGTGCAACCAATATAAAAGTTAATGCATATTTTATTTACTTTAAAGCAGTATTTTAGTTGGAAGGTAGTTTTCAAAAAAAAAAAAAAATGTTTACCATAAGGACTTAAATTTGAATAACTTCAAAATAGTCAATAATGGCTTATTTTTAAGTTTGTTACAAGCAACAGTCTTGTAGTATTATTTTTGTCAAGTAAAATTAAAGTTTTTTAGACTTTGTTTTTCTTGTTTACATGGACTTGACCAAATTAAAAACTTTTTTCCCTTGAGAATGCAATTTGCATATTACATGTGGGTTTTTATTTTGTAGAATGTATCAGTGTTCTGTATTTCTGCATATAGTGAATCTATAGTTAAATTTCTAATAAATACATTATGTATTAAAATAAATGAAGGTGTGGTGTAATTTTTACATATTTTTTTAATAAATATTAAAAATAGTTATTTACAAATATTAAAACTCACATTCTTTATTTCAGTGTTTTGGCAAGAATGTCAGGCTTATAGTAATGAACAATCTTCTGCCAAGCTATATCACTATGCATGAAAAGTATGATTTAAAGGGCAGTACTTACAAACGAAAAGCTAGCAAGAGTGAAAGAGAAAAGTCATCACCAACATATAAGGACTTGGATTTTATGGAACGCCATTCAGAAGGAATTCTTCTTGAAGCAGAAACATATAATGCCTTAATTAAAACTATAACTAGAGACTGTCGTGTTCTTGAATCATTTAAGATCATGGATTACAGTTTATTAGTTGGCATTCATAATCTTGATTTGGCCAAGAAAGAAAAAAAGGCAAGTTGTGTAGTTTTTACTACTATACTCTTCGAATTAATTGGGACAAATGGTAAAAATTGATATTTTAAAAACCCTAGCTTTTAATCAGTACACACCTTAAGTAGACAAAAAAATCTGTATATTAGTACAAAGTATGTCCTCCTGTAGCAGAAAGGACCTCTACAACTGGTTTTGATATTGACTCCACTAGATGCCAAGCACATGTTCTTAACTTTGTCATCATGGAATCACACTTGTATAGCACCTTTTATCATTTGTTCTGTTGTCATGCAACTCATTTTAGCTGAACGATTCTTGAGAATATGCAATAAATTCTCAATCGGATATAGGTCTGGTTAATTACCAGGCCAATTAAGCACTTTTATTTTATTCTATCACATAAAAGTTGGGACCAATATCGAATTGTGACAAGAAGCCAAACCATGTTGAAATGTTCCATCAAATGTTTCTATTGATGGAACAATTCTACTGCATAATATATGCATTTGACATAATTTATCATGCATTTAAAAGGAATTAAGCTTCCAGTACCATTGGTTTTGAAAAAAAAAACCCAAAACATCTGTTTAAAAGGGTGTATTGCAGTCTGTTAGATATAATCTGGCAGCAGAGTTTCAACTTCACTTAATTTGTATTCCTGCTCAAATAAATGCATTTCATCACTGAAAATCACCTTCTTCTAATCATTAACAGTCCAGGATAGGTATTTTTGGTCTATGCTAAACATTTTTTCATTGTTTTTTGACTTAGAAAATGCTTTTTCCTCAATCTTGATGCCTTATGGCTAACTTCCAATACCATTTTCAGTACAGTTGAGGTACTCACTTCAACACCATAATCCAGTAAATCCCGTCAAAGGTCTGTGCTTGTCTTACTTGGATTTATTTTGCTATTCCTTGCTAGAATTTTATCAGTTCTTGGAGTAATTTTCCTGTTTGAGCCCACATCTTCCTTTTCTTTTTGGAGAGGATCGTCGGAAATCTTAAAATGTTCTTAAAATTCTTGAAACACTTGATTTGCCCACACCAACTACCGTAGCTATACATCTCTCAGTTATAGAAATGTGCTCATTAAGAGTGATTATTTTAGAACCCTTCCTCAAAGTAATATCCATCTCTGAACAAGTAAAAGTAACGCAAGTTATGTGGAATGCTAAATTATAGCTACCACACTGAAAGGCTCACAGCTGAACTTTTAATGTTCTAAAACCAATCAAACAGATAAATTATTGTCAATGTCGATCCATCACATTACTTCTGGGGAGATATAACTGGTGCAAGGTGGTTTGGGACATAACTTGTTAATCAAATATTAACTCATACTAGAAAAAAAAAATGTTTGTCCCTAACAGTATAGTATTATAACAGCAGTGTCAAACAGTATAGTATTATAATTTTTTTTTGTTGCTTTCAAATGCCTTCAGGAAGATATCTTTAAATTAGTAGCACTGTTATATAGAATTGTTAATAAGTTTGACTATTGTAACATTTAAAAATATAAGTGTAACATTTTATTTTTACTTAGAATGAAATCTCTTTTAGAAAAAAAAAGCAATGCTTTGAATACCTATTAAATGGCATTCATTTGTATATTTCAAGAGTGCTTTATGTGAAATATAAAATTTAAATTAAAATTTTTTTAAAACTCATGTAAGTTTATTTAAGATGAAATTTTTATTTCTGATTTTTGAACAAAAATAAGTTAATTTTTATGCCTTGTAATGTAATTTGTAATAAATAAAATTTCAAATTTTAGGAACAGAGAAGGAAAAAGAAAGAGGAAGATGGCAAAATCTCAGATGAATCCGAATCAGGTTCTTAAATTTTTTTCCCTGATGTTTCATTTACTTTTGTTAACTAGATTTTTGTTGCAATTTTCTTTCATTATTGGTTTAATTATTTTTTTAAAAAAATTGAAAGTGGTTTTTATAATTTCTTTGGTATATTTGAATAAAAAAAATTTCTAATCTGCTAATTTATAGTTCATTTTTTTAACTAAGGTTTCACTTAGGGCCAGAAAACCTTATTTTATGATTGTCTATTGATTTTTTTGCTTTAGTTTTCTTTTGTTCTCTCTTTTTTCAATTCCTACTGTTAGTTTATGATCTCCCTATATCTTGATCAAATTTTCAATCATTAATGAAATACATTTTAAAGTGCTCAATTGAGCTGAAATTTTATATACATGATTATTTTGCATGACAATATGGTAATTTAATTATAATTATTAAAAATTAATTGATTAAAGTTAATTATTCAAAGAATTACAGGTACACATTGGCATTCTTTTGTCAACTTAGCAACCATTTTGGCGTCTTATATCAAAAATTTAAAAGGTTTTTCTCACATTTTAAAGCATTGATTTGAGCTGAAATTTTTTATACACAATTGTTTTGGGTGACTGTAGGATGATTTAATTAAAATTGACTGAAACTAATTATTTTTAAAATTATAGATGAGTCACGTTGGCTTCATTTTTAGCGACTTGGGTTAAAACTTTAAAATATTTTTTTCTCACATTTTAAAGCATTCATTTGAACTGAAATTTTATAAACACGATTGTTTTGGATGACAATATGATACTTTAATAATAATTAATGAGAATTAATTGCTACTTAATATTGTGATTCTGTCATGCACTCTATAACAAAAAAAATAATGCACCAAGAATGAGTTATCCGTTAGAAACAAAAATTGGTAGGTAGAAAGATTATGTAAAGGAACAGAAAACGATTAAAGTTTCAGAAAAAATGAAGGATTTATTTCAGAGTTACATAATTACAGAGTAAAGAGCTCAATAAGGTGTTGACCCAACTCTAGCCTGGACGCATGCTGCCACACAACTTGGTATGGAGTGATAAAGCACCCTGATGGACTCCTAAGGTATCCAGTCAATTTTGCTCCAATTGTCAGACCAGGTAATCAACATTTCCTGGTTGATGCATTTGTCTTCCAATTATATCCCAGACATGCTCGATTGGAGAGAGATCTGGCTGGCCAAGGAAGTTTGAAAAGCTGTAAGGCAGTTCATAGCAACACGTGTCATTAGTGGTCTGGTATTATCGGGAAGGCCAGGGTACTGCAAAAGTAACGGTAGCAAAACAGTTTTTAGAATGTCGGTCAATGTACCCCTGTGTTGCAAGTGTGCCTCTAATGATGACCAAAGGGGTCCGGCTGTGAAAAGAAATGGCACCCCAGACCATAACTCTTGGTTGAGGATCTATGTGCAATAGTGAAAGCAGGATCAGCATGCTGCCCTGAGTGTCTCCAGACACTGATAATTGTCAGGTCACAGTTGGAAACGGGATTCATTGCTAAACACTGCATATCCCCAGTCAGCATGATTCCAACCTGATCAAGCCAAGCACCAATGTAATCTGGCTTGACAGCATGCAGGCGTGAGTGTCAGGTTGTGTAGCAGTTGGTACAAGCTTAAATTTCGCTCTCAGCTGTCTGTGCATGGTCATGGTGGACACTGGTGTGCAGGTCACATGTCTGAAGGTTGATAACAATGAATCAGGCGCTGTGACAGCTGATATGATAATCATTCTGTCCTCCCAATTTGCTGTGGCCCTTAGTCTACCACTATCATCATTATGCTGAAATCTGCCATTGTCCCCCATTCTTGCCAGCATATTCTAATGGCCACATCACTTCCACCAATATGACAAGTGATTCTTTGATTTGCCCGACTTACCTCTTTCAATCCAATGATACAACATCTTTCAAACCCTGACAGTTGCTTGTAATGAATTTGAATCCTGCCACAAGGTATTTTTTTAGTTGTTGAAAGGCATCCTAAATTGCAATGCAACAGAAATTTTGGCCATCTGATTGAGAATTGCTTCTTACAGATACCTGTTGAATGTGAAGTTCCGATGTGCTGTAGCTCCAGCTATTCCTTCATTGGACACCAAATTTTAATGGTTTGCATGTTTGGTGCAAATGTCTTTGCTTACGAAAATTCATTACAATCGGGCGACTCCTTCTTGGTGCATCGTTATTTTTGTGAAAGAGCGTATGTGTATACATATTTATATTAATTGTAATTATTTGATAAAAAGTAACTAAAATAAAATTTTTTTTGTTGACTTAAGTAGGAATTGACTTAAATTTTTTTAATATTGTTTATTTTTTTTAGTTTCTCTTTTTTTTTGTTCTTATCATATTTTAAAATTGTTCAAATCATAATTTTAAATGTTATTTAGACTATTTGATATGTAAAAATTTAGTACACAGAAAATAAAATGAAATGCTATTTTGTTTGCATAGTTTGATAAGTGAATACAGTATAAATTATACTATGCATCTGGTTTCAATCTCATGCACTGAATATATACATTTGTTAACAAGGCTCAGAATTTTTAGCTTACAAATATGAGTGTTGAGTATTTATTTTTCAGAGTTTTAAGTTGTGCATTGTTCTTTTGTTATTTATGAAAGAAAAGTAATTTAATAAATATTTTGAGTATTTACTTGTAAGTTTTCGTAATTATGCTTAATAGGTACTATTTTTGAAAAAATTGTTTTTCAAGTTCATTAAAAATATTTAGCAAAATTGCGAGCCATTATAAGAGCTGCAAAAAAATCCAATGAGTTATTCTCTTTTATTTTATGTTTGAATTGTTAAAATAATTTTTAAAAATGTTATGTTTTTATTTTGTATAATCACTTTCCTGTATCTTTCTTTTAATTTCAAATTAACTGATCTTGATTTCTGTGAACGAACCGAAAGACATTGTTAGTATTATTATTTACTAAATATGCATAAGTTTAAATAGAGAATGTGCAAATAAAATGTTTGCTAATTTTATTTTTCACAATTCTTATTTGGATTCCTATTCCAAAAGAAAGATTTATTTAAGCAAATAGTTATGTATCTCTATTAATGCTGCTGTTTTAAAGAATCAAGATAATTTAATTTGGAAATTGTTGTAAGATATATAATCACACATGTTTAGCTTTAATTTTTATAGGATATTTTTCAAGAACATTACAAAAAATCTTTAAAGAGAAAAATTTTTAGTGTCTTAGTAATTTGTGCTTTATATATTTTATTTTTTAATTATATTGATTTGTATAGTTCTATATTTCTTAAAATTTATTTTTCATCTCATAGCATCTCCTACCCTAGTTTCATCTGGAAAAACTGAAGCTGGTTTAGTAAGAAGTAAATCAATAAATAAAACAAGAATTGCGGCTTTCTCTACTGCTATAGAATCCATTCAAGCAGAAGTAGATATGCCTGAGGAGGATGAAGATGTGCCGTAAGAATATTGCTTTAAAAAAATATTTTCTTCAAAGTATAAATTATTTTTTAAAAAAATGTAGTATATACTAAATTAGTCATCAACTTTTATAAATAATATCAGATGTCATCAGTCATTCACATCTCATTGATTGAATAAGAGGATTCTCACTCTCGTAAGGGAGCACTTATCAAAGACATCAATGGGATTGTTAAAATGAAGAAAAGAAATCCTGATTTTAGTTCAATTTTTAAAAGTGAACTCATCACTATCCATGAGGGACTAAGTTATATTCTGTCTTCCTTAGACCGTAAGTCCATCTGGATTCTGTCTGATAGTGGAAGTGCCATCCAACATTTGTAAAACTGGAGTAGCATTAGTGATAAAACTGGAACTTCTATTCTTAATAAATTAAAACGTCTCGTGTCATCTTGTGATGTGCACTCCCCTCGCATGTGTAATGGGGTAATGAGGAGGCGGATGCCTTGGCAAAGGAGGGTGCCAGAGAGGCTCTGGTTACATCTAATTGCCTGACTTATCTTGAGCTGTACTCTGCCAGAAAACATATTGATAAAAAGACTTGGCTCGTCCCCCCCCCTCCGTTCATATTTGTATCGAGCTGATTCCCCTGGAAGATCCCTTGCTATGAATTGAGACAGATGGCAGTTTCCAGATTTCTTAGTGGACATTTTAGAAGATTTGCCTTCCAGGGTGGCCATAAAACCCATCTGATTTGTCCAAAAAGTAACATCGAGCAGGCTTCTCTGACTCATATTCTTGGATGCCTGGGTTTGTCCTACGATGACTTACTAGGTCTTCCTATGCTTGTATATGACTTTTTGAGGGTGAATAAACTCATATATCTTGTCTAGCAGAAGTTAGGCAAGGAGATACACAACAACACAACAGATTGAATAAAAAAAAAATATTGAGTCCTCTTAATTTCTTATGAGTTTTGAAACTATATTCAAATAATAATCACAAATATTTAGCTTCTAAATATTAATCGCATCATTTTTTAACGGTTGTTCCATTACAAATTTTTTGACAAAAAGGCTTAATAAATGTAAATTATTAACATAATGTCCAATTTTCTCACAATGATTATTGGTTGCTTAAAATTTAATGCATGTTGCTGGTTGATGGTTAACTTTTCTTTTTAAAAAATTGTATTAATTATGAATTTTTTTTTGGTTACCTAAGTGCACTTTTTGGTATACTTGCATATTCAATACCTTTTATTTATGGTATAATTTTACTGTCAAATTTTGTTATATCAACCTTGTGTGGCAAATTCCAGCCGTTTCAGCAACAAAAATTGCTTATTTTTAATTTATGTTTAAGAATTTAAATTGATTTAAAAAAAAACATGTAAAGCTGTTGATTTTTTTTGTTTCATTGTACCAAACAATATTGGATGCAAATGAAGTTTTGCTTAGTTAATATTAAATATTTGTACTGCATCCAAAATTAACTATTTTATTTTCATATGACTTTTTGTTTAATCATAAATATGGGATATTTTTAAATAATATTTTTGCATTTATGAATATTTTTTAAGAATATCACAAGATTGTATACTTTGTTTGAAATATTTATTGGCTTTTTTTTCAACATATGTAAAATTGTTGTATAATTTTAATTAATTTGCTGTGAAAATTAAAATTTAGTTTTTCTTTTTTCCTCTTGTATTCTCTCATTTCCTAAAGTTATAATTATTGAACATTTTACATGTACATTTTTGTGGGGTGGGGGAGAATTTAACAATTTAAAAAGAAGTATTTAACTTTTTTAAAGGATTTTACTATTTTTTCCTCCTATTAACCAGATTGTTCATTCTGCAGTAGTGCATGTAAGGACTAGTGATATTAGTGTATTCTAATTTTTAATTTTAATTCTTTTTTATGCACAGATTCTTATGGTGGAAAAGGTGGCTATGAATTACATGTCTAAGAATTGAACCTAAAAAAATTACTTGCCTATCTTTCTTGTTGAAATTGTTTTCTTTTCATCAAGCGTTTATTTTAGAAATTTTACTTATATTTGTTGAAACCTTTTCTTATAGACCTGGAGGTATACCTGCAAAGAATTCCAAAGGAGAAAATCTTTTGTTATTTATGGGCATAATAGATATTCTACAAAGTTATCATTTAAAGAAAAAATTAGAACATACTTTCAAATCAATGTTGCATGATGGAGTAAGTAGTAGATATTATATATTTTTCTTTGACAATTTTGATATTGTCATTTCTGCAAGAACACAAAAACCACTTATGAAGCATTATTATTATATTTTCAAAATGAAGAGATAACCATTTCATCTGTTACAAAAATTCCTTGTACATATATATTTTTAAAAAAAGTTTTTACATTCTGAATTAAAATCAAAATAATAAAAGGTCATTTATTTTTCCAATTATCATTTTTACACACATGATTAAAAATATTTAAATGAAATGTTTATCAAAATAAAAAAAAAATAATAAAATCACTAAATAAGCATTAGCTGTGTGAAGGAGTTGTATGTAATTTCTAGAAGGAAAGGTAATATTTGAAACAGTTAAATATATTTTTTGATTATGGATAATTTTTAAAATTACATTATCTCCTAATTCTTTTTAATAGGATACAGTTTCTGTTCATCGACCTAGTTTCTATGCTCAAAGGTTTCTGCAATTTATGTCAAATACTGTTTTCAAAAAAATGCCATCAGGTGAATTTTATTTCTTTCAATATTTTCAAATCTTACTCATGCTACCAAATTTTTCAATTTTGCTTTTTTTTTTGGTGTAATATTACACAAAAGTTTGTTTTAATTTTATTTTCTTGAATATTAATTTTATACCTGTTCTAATCTAGTAATTGGCTATAATTTTATAAGTTTATTTAAAATTCATTAAATATTAAGAAATGATGCATTTAGTCCAGTTAATAATTAAAAAAAAACAGGAATTGTTGTCTGTAAATTTTAAATAAGTAAAATCTCTTTTATTTCATTAATTAGCAAAATGATAATTTTGGAATGTATAATATTTTTTTAAAATAATTTTTGTTCATTTTATGCGAGTGTTTAAAGTAATTTTTGCTTTTTTTTTCTAAAAATATTGCTATTTTCATAAACGATATTTTTGTCAAATTGGAAATAGAATATTAATTGATTCTAATTTTCAAGTATCTTTTTTTATTCATGTATTTTAAATAAATTGCTGCTGTTTGTATCAAAATTACAATGCTATATAATCATATTTTAATCAGTAATTTATTTTTTCCCCATAGTATTTATTTAAATTTCCTTTTTTTTTTTTGGCATTACATTTCTCCACTTAAATAACTTCCTTTAATTATGTAGTAGTAGTATCACATAGCATATATGTGACATAATTGCATTTCTAAATTCTTTACCTGCTTTCTTCTTGGATTTAACCTGCTAAAGCTGGCAAGAGTCGCAAATTTAAAGCTGTGGTTACTAATGTCCTAGGTATGAAGTTCCTATATCTGCACATTTTGTAGTCAAAATCTCAAATCTGTGTTCACCTTTTTTAGATATAACAGTAACGAGGATACTGTCTTGAGTTTCAGTTTTGTATTGTTTAACATTTATTTTTTTCCCCTGGTGTAAACTTTATTATAACAATCTTCAACCTTTTTAATTGAAAATTTGAGCTTTCCAATTCTTTCTAACCAGAAAGGTGTATCACATAATTCTTCAACAGATATAATGAATTGATAAAAATTGTAAAGGGTGTGTTGATTTTTAAATCTTTTTATTGTTCAGTGTTTCTTCCTTTTTATTTGCATAAATTATTGATGGAAGTGTATTTTGTAGTATTAATAAAATATCCTTGTATCTAATTTCCCCCTTTTTTTCTTTATTGCATAATGCTCATATTTTCATTGTTGTCCACATTTAATTTCATCTACTTGGCATGCATTTTTATTCTGATTTTTCATCTTGATATTCAATTCTATAGGTTCCAAAAGTCAATTATTATTTATTGATAATCAGAGATTTGCTACATAAGTGTGAAAATCTTAATTTGTGTGGGCTAATAAGCATGGATAGAATTGCATGTGGTTGTTTAATGCTTTGTGTGGTGTCCTGGTTATTAAAAAATTGAAAAAAATTATATTTAGAAGTTAGAAATTATTAAAGATTTGTGTGTTATTAGTCTATAATTGAATTTGAATAGTATTCATACCATCTTCAACATTTACTGTAAAAATTTAGTAAGCAGGGTGATTTATTTGTGAATATCTAGATATTTTTTTTTTTTACTAAATACTTTCAATAAATATGCTACTGTTTCTTAAAAATACGGAAATCAATTATCTTTTGTTAGTATTATTTTTCTTAAAAACTGCACATTTTTAAGATTGATAGATGATATAAAAATTTGTGCATCATTTGGTAGAAAATTTAAATGCAGTGTTAAATGCAGTTATGAAAGTCTCTCCCCAGTTTCACCTCCCTTATATCATACTTCTGCTTTTGAAGCTATTTTCAATGCATCATGTAAGCTTCAAAATATTCTTTAGATGAGGGTTTTTTTTGTCTTTGTATTGTTTTGAATTAGTTCAATATATTATCCATTTATGTGTTTGATGTTTAAGTGTTTAATTGATATTAGACTAACATTTCTTCTAGATTATTCTGTGTGTAAAAGGAGAAACAAATTTGTTTAAGTTTTTCTTTTGTTGGTTTGTTTAAAAAGAGGACTAAGCAAAAAATAATTGAATAAAATAGGAATCATTTTTGAAAATTCTTCGTTCTTCAAATTTGTAACCAATTATCTGAAGCGGGTGAAGCCCAGTGGCTGAATGGTTAGTGCATTGCGCTTCCACACCACAGGTCGGAGGTTCAAACCCCGGGCTGGGCAAGGTTGACTCAGCCTTTCATCCCATCAGTGGGTCGATAAAATGAGAACCAAGCTTACTTGGGGACCAAACACTGGGGGTTTCGCTTCAGGCTGACCACCTGATCGGAACATTGCTCATGCACCCCAGCGGCCAATGGTCACGTATACTGAGATGGGCACAGTAGGCCTTGGCCCTCATGGGCTGTTGCGCCACTGAGTTTGAGTTTATCTGAAGCGGAAGTAGAATCCTCAATTCAATGATTTGCCCTCCTTTCCATAAAAAGGGTCCTTTCATTAACCTTGATTTGTTAATTATCGATCACTTTATTTGCTTTACTGACCTTTATATTTTTCATTTTTTTCAGCTTTGAAACATGTCCCTTCAAAGCGAAAAATTTCTTCTGTCAAAAAAGTGCCGCCATCTACAAATTCAGACCTTCCGCCAAAACTTCCTTTAGAAAATGATTATCCCCATGGAGATGGTAAGTTTAAATGTTGAATTATTTAATTTATTTGATTCTAATTTATTTGATGCTGATATATATTGTTTCTGTAGAAGTTTTAGAAATTTTTTTGTAAATATGCTAATTGATATATATATGTACTGTATTGACCAGAATGGATGATAAATAAGTATGGAACTACATATTTACATGACATAATCGACTATTTCAGTGATTGAAACACAATACATATACAGGAGACCTTCCTTTATAACATGGTAGATTAAGTTCCTAAAATATACTGTAATGTGTGAACTCGTATTATTTGAGGCTAACAGCGGATATAAAATGGATGGATGCATTCTGAAAACTTTTAAAACATTTTTTTTTTTATTCAGCACTTTTTAGTAAAAATATAAACACTCATAAAGCAAATAATTCTATCCTGATTAAATTCAAGATCATTTTATAAAATTTTTTTTTTGTCACTGCCCACCACAATAACAAAAGCATTTTTAAATCACATTCTGAGTTCATTTCTTCATTAGGACTTATTGTACCTTCTGGTCTCTATTAAAAATTGTTATTTTGTTTGCTGATTATTATAAGTTTGTAATAAATCTCACTATATGAAGATCAGCAATTTTCCAGCTACCATGTAAATTTTATAGTTTTTCAACAGACTGATTGACATACCTAATGATTCATGTGATGAACAAATTTGTGAAAACTCTAAATGATTTATCTTTCAAGGGCTATTATTTATATTTAAATCGATTTTTTTAATTTACCATCCCTTGCTGAATACTTAAATTCAGTCCAAATAAATGTGTGTATTACAGTTCTTACAACATGGAAAGGAATGGCAGACAACTTTTTGCGAGTAAAGTTGATAAAAGAAAAATTAAGTTCAATGCAAGAGAATATAAACAAATGTTTTTAAAGAGTGTTTTTGCTGATTGCTGTTCATGGTCCAGATATGGCTGATAAAGAATGGAAAGACCATCAGACAAAAGAGAACATTATGAAACCAACCATATACTGCAATAAAAATATGGCCAATCAATTTTTGGGAATGCTATGATGACCATCGTTCAGAAAATCCATGAACTAGCAAATTCATAGGAAATTATTATTATTTTGGGTTAATGAATATCAATTTGTGGAATGCCAGTGATCTCCAAGATAAAAAAAAATGGGACTAATCTTTTTCAATTCCTACTGTTTTAGCTCACTCTCTCTATATATTTATTTATATATATATTTATCTTGTTCAAATTTTCCATCATTTATAAAATACTTTACATTCATCCTATCAAGTTCAAATAAATCTTTTAAACTTGTACTGGATGACACTTGATGTTATTACTGTTTTATTTTCAAATATTAATTAATTACTGCTTTTTGATGTCAACTTAGATTCATTTCCATTGTTGTAGTAATGTAACTGTTAAAACAATGACAAAAATTGGCGTCGAAAACCTGTTTTTAAGCCGAACCAGATGTGTATTGTTGCAACATTGCAGACAAATCATGCTCTTTTTTCAATTCCTACTATTAGTTCATTCTCTCCTTATATATATACATTATTATTATTAACAGAAAGGTTTTTCATATATCATTTCTAAAATCTGTTGTCTGGTTAACTTGCAATTTCAATTTTTTTTTCAGTTTTGTTTAATGTTTATTCATCTCTCTTGTAGAGAAATTTTGACTGTATATATATATATATATATAATGTATGTATGTATGTTCAAATTTTCAATCATAATAAAATACTTTCTATTCATCCATTCAAAGTAGGAATTGACTTAAAAAAACTTTTTTTATATTACTTGTTTCAATTCAAAACGAAGTTGGTAGATTGAAAAATATAGAAGTTTCAGAATAAAAAGGGAATTTACACAGCTACATTCTTATCCACTGCTTTAAGTTTTTTGAAAAACATTTTCCTCAATTAAATTTGAATGAAGGAGGGGGAAATGTGGATGAATGTAGTAATTCGCTTAAAGAATACTAACAGTCAATTGCCAGCAAAACAGACTTTTCTTTTTGTGAACTATGGAATGTGAAACTTAGTATTTACCTTTACTTTAAAGACTCACATAATGTGTTTTTGAATCATTCATGCTTATAAATATATTAAGACAAAGTTTCATACACTATATAATCAAGTTAAATTGTGAGTTTAACTATACATTTTTTAATGAAAGTTTTTTCAGATGTCTTGACTTTCTGTATTTGTGATTGCATTATTATTGAATAAAAAATAAGAGTAATTGATAAAAAAATCAAATGATTTTTATAAATACGCAACAGTGTACCATCTTTACCGAAAATTGTGCTGTGTGTATATGCAGCAGGAATCAGAATTAGGGACTTGTGCATATATGATATATTCATTGTGAAAAGTTTAACAATTATCCCTTATTTTTATTAAATTTGTAACCTAATTCTTTTGATGACATCCGAAAAAAAATATGCATAAATACCATAAACAAATAATATAAAAAAAATTTTTAAGTCAATTCCCACTTTGAAAGGATGAATAGAAAATATTTTATTAATGATTGAAAATTTGATATATATATAGGGAGAGAGTGAACTAATAGCAGGAATTGAAAAATGAGCATGATTTGTCTGCATCGTTGTAACAATGTACACCCGGTTTGGTTAGTTTAGCTTAAAAACTGGTTTTTGAGGCCAACTTTTGTCATTGTTTTAGCAGTTACATTGTTACAACAATGGAGACGAATCTAAGTTGGCATCAAAAACAGGTAATTAATTAATATTTGAAAAAACTGTATTAACATCAAGTGTCATCCAATACAAGTTTTAAAACATTTATTTGAACTTGATTGAAGGAATAGAAAGTATTTTTATTAATGATTGAAAATTTGAACAAAATAAGTATATATACAAATATATATATAGAGAGTGAGCTAATAGTTGGAATAGAAAAAGATTAATTTTTTCCCTTCATAATTTATATTTATTATAAATGGTGAGTTTTTAAAATTTTTTTATTTGTTTTTAATTCTAAAATAGACTCAGCTACTCCAGTCCCAACATCTTTCCCTTCTACATTTACGGAATCAGAAACAGCAAATGTCACTGGTGATCTGAAGGATAACCTTTCTTGGAGTCCAGTTAGGGACAGGCAACAACCCAGTGCCAATACTGATCCTATTCCTCCTAGGGTGCTTTCTCTAAGGTCTTCCACCAGCAGTGTAAGCAGAACAGAAGTAGTAAGGTTAGATACTTTAACCTCTATCAATTATCATTAATGTCATTGTCAAAATAATGCTGTTATTTCTTGTATGTTTTCAGCTGTTGTAGTGAGATACATTTATCAGTAGTAGTTGGAGGTGATTCCATTCTAACTCATTGTATTAACCCCTTCGGAACGAACGTCACGTATATGTGTCAACATGAAACACCCTCAGTGGCCTAGCGTCACGTATTTGAGCCAAACACTTGGAACGTTTTTTAAGCTCAAATTTTTTGGCAATAGATGAAATTATATGTCCATAAGGTTTGTGATACATGTAGAATTGATCTTTTTCTCGGAAAGAGAAATTTTATTTACATACACATGATTTTTGTTTTATAAACATAAGGGGAAGGGAATGTTTCCGAATTGAATGCTTTATGACTCCTCTTCAAGTAAACATGTGGTTCTTGTTTATAGTGAAGATAAGAGATTTATTTTCACTACAGCATTTGGTTTGGGTTTGCAGTGTAGTTCTTAATGGATAGTTAGATGTGGTAGACAAAATGATTATTTTTTTTACTTTTACGATGTCGAAGCATTGAAAAGGTTTAACTGAACTTGGAATATCAAAATGATGCAAAATTGATTCTAAATTATAGAATCTGAGAATAGTGATAATGACAAATAATATATTAGGATTGTTCTGTTAATTGCGAATTTTATGATAATGATATTTCAAACATCTGTATGACGATTACATTGATTTAAGCTTAACTACACAAAATCCTCTGGTTGTGGCGGTACACACGCGTTTGCGTTCTTTTTCCCGAAAGGGTTAAATAATGGGAGCCGCTGCATATTAAATCTAATTGATCCTTAACTTATCTACATGTAGTGCAAAAGTTATTGTTAGTTATTAGCTTAAATTTAAGGGAAATATTCATCCCTTGATCATATTTCAAAATTATGAAGTGTTGATAGCCTATTGTGTGTTATTTTATAATTTTAACTAAGCAACTCCCCCCCCCCCCATCATCAAAACTGATATATTTAAAACAAGTTTATAAAAATATTTGTTTTTTAATGTTTTTAATTTGCTTTAAACTGTTAGTTTTTTAAAAATACTCATTATTTAATTCAAGTAATGTTATATTTGTTTATATTCAATTATTCTTATTATTATTGAGGAATTATTTGCTAACTCTTCATGGTACTAGCTTTGGAATCCAGCTACATATCTTTCATTATTTTTTTCCCAACTATACTCTGAAATCATTCCCTCTAGTTTCTATTTTTCTTTTAACTTTTCCTACTATTCCTGAGGTCTGAATCTGCAGTCCACAGAAGGCTATATAGAATCACTTAAATGTGTTGTGCAAAAGTGACACAAAACATCTTGAAACACTACTAAGAAATTAGTTGAATCTATTCCGTTATGTTTGAAGGCAATCTTAAAAGTCAATGACCATGTAACAAATTATTAATTTTCCATATTTACTAAAATAACAGAAAATCTGTTAGCATATTCTGTTAAAAAAATCTTAAAATATTTTATTAAAATGCTGCAAGTGCTTTTATTTTAAATGATTGCTTTCTTTAATTGTTTTGGGTTATTTTTACAAAAATAACGTATTTATGTGTCTTATACATGAAAAATATTAATGAATTTAATGCTTTGAAAATTTCATTTATTGAGGCAAAAAAGGGTATTCTTCATTTTTGGAGTCATTGTATCTGTCAGTGTGTAGATTCAACTGGCAAACAACAAATACAGGCCAACATTGATTTAAAAAATTTTCTAGGGCCACTCGCATCCAAAGACCTAATGTGCCGCCCCTCTACAGACTTTTCAAATTTTGGCTGATTTTTAATGTTATAAACTCATAATTTATGAGAAAAAAGTAAAACTTTAACACACAAAAATGCAAATAAAATTTGAAGTGCATAACTTTATTTCTTGGCCAGCTAATAGGTTATAATAATGACAAAATACTTAAACAAAATCATAAGCATGCAAAAAAATATTACCTTTGAAATAAAAATGGATATTTTATAACTAGAAGTGCGAAACAGCAGTATTTACACGTAAAATATAATCTAATACAAAAATGTACTAGAGAGCATAAATCTCATGAAACAAAAAATATAAAAATCAGTTTTTCTATTAAGATTACCTAATAATTAACAAAAAATAACTTTTCTGAGAAGCAAATTTGTCAATAATTTCAGTGAAATCAATTTTTTCAGAGATTTCAGATTCCATAGAGATGATGGCCAAATCTGAACGCTTTTTTGTATCATATTATTTCTCAAGTAATTTTAATGATTTTTTATTTTCTGAAACTTCTTTCATCTGAAGCCACAAAAGCAGGTAAGGTTAAAAAAAATCTTATTGCTAGAGCAAAATTCGGGGTAAAAAATGAGTTAATATTTTGCTATAATTTATAATATCGCATTTGGCTGGTTTTTACCTGGAAAATATCAATAAAGGAAGTTATTTTATTAACGAGTTGAATACCCTCTATATTTTTCACAATACTCCCTTCCTCCTGTATCTGTAACTTAATATGTAACCGCAGTAACTTAGTGATGAACATCATGGATTCGTTGCTGGCGTGTTAGGAGTTCGAGCCTAGCACCGCTGAAGACCCATAATGTAGAGGGGTCAATGTACATTAAATCTGTTGAGGATAAAACATTTGTTCTCCTGTTGTGGTGTGGAAGTTAAAAAAGGGAGGTGCCAGCTCAGGTGATCATGGTTCAAAATTACTAGGTCAATCGCCAATAGCCCTTGTGTAGTTTTATAGTGCAATGTTAATAAATATACTCACTTAGAAATATTGTGAAACTCAAATAGAAAGCAAAATATTGAATATCACTAAGATAATGAGGTAAATCTTTCATTTACTGAAGTGATCAAGAATTGCAAAATAGAGAGCAGTCTTGATGTGCTGAAAGGGGTTTGAAACTGGTTCATCACTGCCCTCGTAATCAAATAAACGGATCTTTTTCCTGAGCTTGAGATAAGAAATTCAGGATCAATACTTAAATCTCTAGGAAGTATTGTAGCTGAATCTACAAATATTTTTAAATTATCAACTTTGGGAAACTAAATATTCTTCATAAGATTATCTGAGCTTCCAATGCATTCTGTGATGTTTCGTTAAGGATTATGAAGATTTTACTCAATACTTAAATTCTTTTTATTAAATCATGCCAAATTAAAATTTAACACATTTGAATATTTCAAGACTTAATTAATGATTCAGCACCCAATTTTTTTCCTGTCTTTCATTGTATCTTCAATTAAGGCATTTAATGTGGTAATAAAGTTTTTGAGGTTTTGTTTTAGAGGTCTAATAGCATTGATGCAACTTTCCCATTTTATTTCACTTAACGGTTTTAAAAGTAGATTTTTCATGTTTTTTTTAAGTAAATCTCTTTGATATTGGGACTTAGAAAAGTAATTATATATTTCTTGTACCATATCAAGAAAACCAGAAAATTCACCACTGGAGCTGGCTGCGTCATTAATGACAAGATTTAATGTATGAGTCATTTACGGCATGTATAATGCTCTAGTGCAGTGATTCTTAACCACTGTGTGCTGCCAAATTTTTTTTAATTATAATTTTTGCGACCAAATATAAACAAAATTATTAAGCTCAAATTTCACATCAAATCTCTTTAATTTGTGATTAATTACTCAATAAGTACTTTTTCATTTTTATCCTACATATTATTTTGTTAAACATTGAGAATTATCATAAACTATTTTACATAGTATATTATAGATAAGTAAAATTCTTTTAAACTTATTTTATTATTGTGCTGCCAAATTTTGAAATTGTTAAAAGTGTTCAGCACCAAAAAATAGGTTGAGAATCACTTCTCTAGGATTTGGATCATGAATCCATTTCTGAAGCCCCATATTTTCCCCCTTCATTTTCGATCCATTGTCGTAGGCCTGATTCATAGGTAGGTTATTCTAAGAAATATTTAAATCTGTGTTGTATGAATAAATATATCTGAAATCCTTATTATAACTAATAAAGAAAAAAAAGATAAGACTGATCTGACAGTATATCAAAACAGACTGTAGACTGTTTTGTTATTTAATTTATAAATCAATGTATCGGGCAAAATATTTGGTTACAATTCAACATGACTTTTATTGATTCAACCTTAAATGGGATAAACATAGGAGGTGTTATGAAGAACTGTCAGAAAGATAAATCCTGCTAATTCAGAGAAAATATAGACACAGTAAAGGGCTATGTGTGTTAAATTATATGAAATTATTCAACTAAGAAATAGAGTATACATGGGCTGCTACGTATAGATTATGATTACCTTTTATATATGTTTCTTTTTATTTCTGTTTTTCAATGCTATGTTGTGAAGCTTTTGATTCGCTTATTTGGTTATAAGGTATCTTGTTACATATGAAGCTTTTAAAAAATGCATAAACACGCAATTTTTAAAGTGAAACTTCTTTGCACACAGGAGTGAATGTTAAATTTGCCCAGTTTTGCTTAACAGTGAAAAAGCAAATGGAAATAGTGATTCCCCCCAAAACGTCGCCATGGTGAGGAGATAGCGAGTGGGAGGAAACGAGAGGGGGGTGGAGGGTACACCACATGACTTGCATCATATCCGTGAAAAAGTTGAACGATTGCTATGGGGGAATTGTGCATCAAAAGTATATCTTGCTGCTATGGATGAAAGGGGCTTAGATATTGGTGACATTAATTGGGTACCCTTGCTACACTCATAATGAACTCGCGGGACATATTTTCATAGTTTTTATGTAATAAACGTGCCGTTTTCAACAAAATAAACATACCCAAAATATTACCATTATATGGCTCTTCCCGTTACGGGAGTGTCTGGGGCATTGTGTATATGTGTCACTAACATTCGTGCCAGAATCGCTACGGATAGCATCTTGTAAGCAAACACAGTGACTTCTGTTAGTGATGCATTAAGTTTATATTATTAATTTTTATTTCCATTGAATCAAAATAAATTCTGGTAAGATAGCCTAGAACAAATGCAAAAAGAGGAAAAGAGTTTCGTGAAAGGGGAAAAAAGCAAAACTAGCAGCAATTCCTGGCAAAAATCTATATGTCACCAGGTAGTTCTCTCGCAGCTTTTATCATCTTTATGCATAAAGTTTTAGTGTTGTACACATCAGAGGTTGCTGCAATCATTGGATCCAAAGATGATTAAAAGCCGATTATCTTAACTGGAGACTTTAATGTTAATTTTGCTTCAGAAGAAGCGAAGCCACTCTCTGAATTCTTGAAACAGAAACTGAATTTAGCAATGAATACTGATTCTAGAGAAGGAAAAACAATATATGGAACCACGATTGATGCAGTTTTCTCACATTTTTTAATTGAATACGAGGACTGGAAGGATTCACTGGAAGGATGAAAGGCTGAGTCGATCTTCCCCAGCCTGGGGATTAAACCCAGGACCTGTGGCAGGGAAGCATGATATGATACTACACATCTACTAAACTTCAAAAATTGTTATTAATAAACTTAATGATAAATGACTGAATGTTTTGATTAAGTTTAATTGTAAGCTTTTTTATTTCCATGCAACTGATTTTACTTATTGTCAGGGTCACGCGGTAAATTTATTATATTACTCATTGGTAACGTCATGATGTAATGGTTTAAACGAGCTGCTTGTGTATCTTGTCTTTGGCAAGGAGCCAAAAGAATGTAGTAGATAGATTTCTCTCGATTAAAAATGGTGAATTGATGCTGCTCTGATGAGTTTAGTTTTTCTTTGGTATGAATTGGGTTCACGGCTGACATTTGTGCGAGAAAACCGAAATGGATTTCGAATCGTTTCGAAGATTAAGGATTTAAAACTGTTTTGAAGATTGAGGATTTCGAATTGGCTCAAGAATAAGAATTGCGAACTGTTGTGAAGCTTGGCGACATCGAAACTGTTTTGAAGATTGTGAATTCCAGTTATATCCAACGGTTGGTAAAATGGCGTTTTTAGGAAGAGCTTTGAAGGTAGATTTGAAGTTTTTGGCGGAAGAATTAGGAGAAACTGTAACGGAAGAAATGAAAGTTTCTGCTTTAAAAAATATGATATTAGCAAGTGAAGAGTGTGAAGAGGCGTTCGCGAAAGAATTATTGCACAGAATAGTAAGTGAAAGAGAAGCAATAAAGTGCCAAGAAAGAGAAAATGAAATATTGCGTCAAGAAAGAGAAGATGAAATAAAGCATCAAGAAAGAGAAGATGAAATTAAGTGTCAAGAAAGAGAATATGAATTAGAAAAGTTGAGGATAGAAGCTTCGATAAGGAATAATGGTTTTAGGAGAGATGGACTATCAGAATGAAAGAATACAAGAACACGTTCCAGTTGGATTGCAAAAATTAATGCGTACTTTTGACCCTAAAGAAGGTGATATAAGTTTTTACTTAATACTGTTTGAAAGACAAGCACAAAGAGTTCATATTAAAGAAGAAGACTGGGTTACGAATCTTGTTGGACTATTGCCGTTAGAAATGGCGAATTTGATTGCCAGGGAACCTGAGGAAAAGGCAAATGACTATGAGCATATAAAAAGTATGTTATTAAAAAGATTTAAATTGAGCCCAGAAGCATTTAAAATAAAATTTAAGAGGCATTGTAAATCGACCGAGTACACTTGGCGAGATTTTGGATTTGAGTTGGCGAACTATTTTAATAAGTGGATTTCGGAACTAAATATCTATGATTTTGACAGTCTGAAACAACTTGTCATTGTAGAACAGATGAAGGAACAAGTATCCAGGGATATACAACAACATTTTATTGATGATTGGGGTAGAATTGTTACAGTTGACGATCTTGCTGAGAAGTTAGATGATTATGAAAACGCAAGGCAATATAATCAGGCCACTAAAGCTACTTCGTCTCAACCGTATAGAAATTCCTATCGGGAAAAGCCTGGCACGTTCAATAGAAGATGTCATACATTGAGTGAAGGATATAGACAAGAATCTAACAACCGCAGTGGATACGATAAGCGAAATTCTTTCCAAAAACCAGTTACATGTTTTAATTGTGGACGAGTAGGACATTTTGCGAGATTTTGCAGGGATAAGAAAGATGGGAGTGAAAAGACCGAGGGTAAAGTTGCTGAGGTAAAGGTATCTGAAGTGCAAGTGGCAGAAGTCAAAGTAGTTGAGGATGAAAGCAAAGTAGTCACAGCGAGATTCAATGGCGAAGTTTTAATGGAAAATAAGAAATGCAGCGCAGTTCATTTAAAAATGTCTGATCTCAAAATAGTAAAAATTTCTTATGGTGGAGTAGAATATGAAGCTGTAGTAGATTCAGGTGCACAAATTAGCGTGTTTAAAAGCAGTGTGTAGTAGGGAAGGAAGTCGATTACAAAGGATATGTAATGTTGCAGTCTGCATTTGGTGATTGTTTAAAGGCTGAACTAAAAGAAGTGGATATTGGTTTGGTAACGAACGGGTATATTACGCCGGTAATTAAAACGGTGGTGGTAACTGTGGACAGACTGAACGCTGATATATTATTAGATACTGAAACTTATGAAGCATTATTAGAACAAGAGAGAATATACAATCCCAGATTTACAGCCGCTGTAAACTTAAGATCAGATTCCCCCAAAAAATTGTTAGATGAAAGTGTAAATACTGAGGAGGAAGAACAGGAGCCAACAATAACAGAATATGACGAGGAGAATGAAAATAACACCGTAAAATTCAAGAAGCAGCAAAAGAGTTGCGATACTCTTCAAGAAGCATGGAATTTTGCTAAGCTAAAAAAAGGAGGATATGTGATAGAAAATGATATCCTGTACCATGAAGAGCTGTTGTGCAGAAATAGGATAAAACAGTTAGTGATTCCCGAAATTAGGAAGAGGAAGATACTAGAAATTGCACATGAATCAGTGTTCGGAGCACATCTAGGAGCTCATAAAACAATTCGGAGAATCAAGTTTTCATTTTATTGGCCAGGAATGGTGAAGGAGATAAAAGCATATTGTAGTTCTTGTCATGGTTGTCAGTGCAGAAAAGTAATTCGTTCGGTTGACAAAATTCCAATAACACCTGTATCTCGTCCTGAATTGCCATTCCAAGTGGTAAACGTTGATCTAATTGGTCCTGTAGATCCAGTATCGTCACAGGGACATAGATATGTACTTTGTTTGATGGATCAGCATTCTAGATGGCCGGAAGCAGTCCTGCTCAAGTCACTAATGGCTAAGAGTACATGTGAAGCACTGCTCGAAATATTCAGTAGAACAGGCATTCCAGAAGTGATCGTAATGGACAATGCGACAAATTTTACTACAAGTTTAACGCAAGAGTTTTTGAAGATTTTAGGAGCTTGCCCACGTTTTTCGACACCATACCATCCAGAAGGAAACGGGTTAATTGAGAGATGGAACCAGACTCTCAAGAACATATTGCATCACATTATTAGAGAGGAAGGAAGAAGTTGGCATAGGCATATACCGTTTTTACTATGGGCTTATCGGGAAGTTCCAAATGCAACTACTGGTGTACCACCTTTTCTGCTAATGTATGGAAGGGAGCCGAAAGGTCCGTTGTCTATATTGAAGTCAATTTGGACGGGAAACACGTTATTACCTCTGAATATGAAGGGATCAGTAGAGAGTTATTTGAAAAAATTAAAAGAAAAGTTAGAAGTATCAACCCGCGAGGCAAAGTTAACAAGTGATGTGCAACAAGGTAACTACGCTAAATATTATAACAGGCAAAAGAAACATCGAGAATTTGCACCAGGGGATCAAGTGCTTGTTTTGATACCTGATTCAACAAATAAACTATATTCTAGATGGACAGGTCCAGTTAAAGTTGTTAAAAGAGTAAAAGCAAATTCATATTATTTGCAGATGCCTGAAGGTAACTTAAGATTACTGCATGTTAACAAGATTAGAGAATACAAAGCGGGAGTTCAAACGGTTGGAGTTGTTTTGATATCGATGATGAATTTGGTGAGATATATGAAATGCCAACAGTTCCTGCTGCTGAGAAAAATGATGAAGCATTGGACAGAGTGAAGTTGGATTACTTATCTAAGAAGCAACAAAATCAACTAAAAGATTTGTTACATCGACACAGAAGGTTGTTTTCTGGAAAAATAAAAAGAGCTAAAGTTGGTGAACACGTGATAAAACTGAAGGCTGAGGAGGAGAAGATGAAACCCAAAACTTGTAAGATACCGGAAAACTTAAAGAGGAAAGTAGACGCACAGATAGACGAATTGTTAGAGTTAGGTCTGATTGAACCTGTTGTAAGTGAAATAGCACACCCAGTAGTATGTGTTCATAAAAAAGATGGAACACTTAGGTTATGCATAGATTTCAGAAGTTTGAATGCTCTTACCGTACCGGACGCATATCCAATGCAGAATATGATGGAGTTGAATTTCTTAGTAGGGAAGAAAAAATTTATTACTGTTCTAGATATGTTGAAAGGATATTGGTCTATACCAATGGAAGACAGCAGCAAACATCTAACAGCGTTCCGTACTCATCGAGGACAGTACCAGTGGAATGTATTACCATTTGGGTTAAGAAACGCTGCTGCAACCTACCAAAGAGCCATGTCTAAAGTGGTCCAAACTATATCTGGCTTTGCATGCGCATATATCGACGATTTAGCCGTATTCTCTGATACATGGGAAGAACATTTAGATCATCTGGAAGAAGTTTTCAAAAGATTGGAGCATTTTAACTTCTCAGTGAATTTAGGAACGTGTGAGTTTGCAAGACAACAAGTTAAATACTTAGGACATGTCATTGGTTCAGGTAGACATTCACCGGACAAAGAAAGAATAAAAGCGATTCAGAACTTAGAGGCACCGACGACCAAGAAGCAACTGAGAAGTGCATTAGGATTATGCAATTTTTATAGACAGTATATTCCAAACTTTGCAAAAGTTGCTCTACCATTGACGGAGCTCACGAAAAAGAAAGTCCCTAATGAGATTCCATGGAGCAAGGAGGCTGAAAATGCTTTCAAGGAGTTGAAGACAGCACTATGTGGAATTACAGAATTGCAAGTCCCAGACATAGAGAAACCGTACTACTTGCATACGGATGCATCTCAGACGGCGGTCAGATGTTGTCTAGGTCAGTCGGATGGAGAAGACAACATTCATCCCATAGCTTTCGGGAGCCAGAAACTGAATCCAAGCCAACAAAAGTGGTCAACAATTGAGAGGGAAGCGTATGCTATTATTTGGGCTCTGAAAAGATTTGAAACTTTACTGTGCGGAGCAAAGATATTCTTACTAACCGATCATAATCCCCTAGTGCTGCATCCCAATGTCCGAGATTACAGCGGTGGGCTTTGGCAATTCAACGCCATGACATTGAAGCAAGTCACATAAAAGAATCAAAACTAGTTAATGCAGATGCACTATCCAGACTGTAAGTGTAAACCGTAGTTAAATAAGAACTTTTAGAAGAATTTAAGAATAAATGAACTTTAAGGTTTGTTTTTAGATGATTAAGTTAAGTAGTATATTTGTGTAAATTTTGATGTGTTGGTTTTTTATGTGTGTATAATCTTAAGATAGTGCTTAAGCAGTGTTTTTCTTTGTGGGTGTAACGTGTGACCCTTAGGTTGTTTTAGCCATATTTGATCTTCGGATCTAATATGACTCTCGGGGGGAAGGTGTCAGGGTCACGCGGTAAATTTATTATATTACTCATTGGTGACGTCATGATGTAATGGTTTAAACGAGCTGCTTGTGTATCTTGTCTTTGGCAAGGACCCAAAAGAATGTAGTAGATAGATTTCTCTCGATTAAAAATGGTGAATTGATGCTGCTCTGATGAGTTCAGTTTTTTTTTAGTATGAATTGGGTTCACGGCTGACACTTATATTTTGAAATTAAATATTATATACTGAAAGTATAAACGCTAAATTTTGTTAAAATGCACAAGGTTTACAATTCAGTTTGTTGCAAGGAACATATGAAACATAAATATTTTATTTCAGAATCTGAAATGTCTTGAATTTATTCATCCTTATTCAATTTGGTGTAGAAAGCTAAAAAATGAGGAGGTGGCTCAACATAATATATTGTATTTCTATAATTATAGTGATAATCATTGAAAATGTAAGTGATTAATGTTTGATGGTTCATTTTACATAAAACAAAGATTAATTATAAAGCAAAAAAAAAAATTTTTTTTATATAATTCCAAAATTAGAACTCTGAAGTTATTATTTCTGGAGACTTTATATATATATAGCCGACTCTCGCTAATTCGAAGTATATGCTCAGGCCCTTGAAAAACTCTGGGTACTTTGAACTAAACCAATACGTCTTGATACACTCAATATTTTGAAGTAAAATCTGTGGCTGGCCAGACTACAACACACAATAATTTGAAGTTATGCTATAAAACTCTCCACAATTTGAACACTTACTATCTAGAGTCCTATAACAAACAGGTTGGAGCTTACATGTTCTGTGTTATATTGTCTCTGTGTGTCTCCCCTGTAACGTAACCCCTTTGATGATCATTTGTCTGCTATCCCTTCTTTGTGTTTCCAGTTCCTGACCGCACCTGTTGTCTGCCGTCCATATTTTGCATTTAACATGTGGCTTGTTACTCATGGATGGTTTGCTATTGTGAAGAAGAGATGCGTAGGATTATGTTTTTTGCCTCAGACTATTTATGGCTCATCTGTGTGACTTATAGCATGTAGCACTAAATGGGGCAGGGCCCATACTGGATCCTGCCTTGGACAACCAATGGTGTTGGGGACGGTATCTGAGGGAACCAGGTGCGAAACGATTTCATTTCCAATGAAGAATGGAAGAGATTTGGTGGGGCATGAAAGAGAATTACTACATAAATGTATTCTTCTAATACATGAAATTTTTAAATTCTGTATACCATTTATACTGTATAATATGCACTTTTTAACAATATTCTGAAGTAATTTTATACATATGTACAATTGTTGTTTTATTACATAGTTTAAAATTTAAATATTAGAAAAAAAATTCAGGAGTTTTTTTACCCTCTTGATAATTTGAACTCTCTATAATTCGAAATTTTTCATTGGTCCCTTCTACTTTGAATTATCGAGTCGACTGTGTATATATATAAAATTAGTTTTATTATTAAAAGTGTTGCATATAATTAAAATATTTTGAGTGAATAATCTTAAACTGTTATCGTTCTAGGTATCTTTCTTTCAAAGTCAAATATTTTTTAATATATTTCTGTATAGGTCTAGTTTATCACAATGTACCATCCAAACAGAATCCACTGGAGACTGTATGTCTGAAGCGAGTAGTTCCAGCACTTCAGGTCTTGGTTCTACTGTTCCTGCAGTGGCATACACTCCTCCACATAGCATTGAAGGTTCTACGCCTACACATACTGAAGGGACACCTTCTTTTACAGAATCAAGTGCAAGCGGTGATGCAGGTATGAATTTATTTTTTTTAAATTTGTCATTATTATCTTGGATGTACTTTTTAGTCCTATTTTTAATAAAAAATAAGTTAAAAAGAGACTCATATTTGTCAAATGAAAATTTTTTAAAATTATCCTTTTCAGGGAACCTTTTTGAGTCTGTATGTTAATAAATGTACCATTTTCCAAACATTCAAATCTTTATTTTTGAATTTTGGTGTTTTTATTTATAGTATAATAATACTCTTTAAAACTTGCAATTATTATAATTCTCTCTTCCCTTCCAGAAGTTTGAATTTTCGACTTTATAAAAAATAGCGATTTGATAGAATTACAGGCTGCATCATTGATTTATTCAGAAACAGTAGTCTAAATTATGTATTCTAAGATATAAATCACAGATTGTAATTTTTAGTTATTTGAGATTATATACTTATTAATAGAAACTATGAGAAATTCATAATTCATAGTCATTAAATTCTTTAATAATTAAAAACTTTTTTTTTGTTGATCTTTTCGATATCTATGTATATTTTTAAAATAAATATTTGGTTGTGCAGTTGGCAGGTTGTTACTTATATTATAACACTAGCTGTTAAAATTGTACTACAAATTCTTTTTGTCATAAAATTATGAAATTTTATGACAATTTTATTAAAATCATAAAATTATTAAATGTATAGGATCTTAATGATCCTATACATTTAATAATTCGTGAAAATAAAGTTGCGTGAAATATGTGTTACATGTAATTTATAAATTTTTACTGTTTCAGCTTGTCCAACAACTCCTGTAAAAGTTATGAAAAAGTCTTTAGACTCCATATTATCCTTAGGAGAAACTGAGTTATAACAGAAAAAGGCATTGGTAAGTTTGTAATTTTAATCGTTTTTAAATTGTGGAAAACAATAGAACTGAAAAATGCATTGATTAATATAGGATAAACTGTAATCCTAAAACCCACTTAGTTGTGATCTTTCAATTGCTATAAGTAAGCTTTGAGAATATTGTTGATTTATTTACGTCAACATATTTGATCTATTTCAGTTTTTAGTTTCATAAATAAAAATGTATACATAATATTCTAACTTGAATACACACAGAAAAAAATATCGAGATCTTTAAGGCTCATTGATATTGAGGCTTTAAGGCTGAGATCTCAAATTTATGATTCAAAAACCAAATGTCTTTCAAAAAGATGAATAATTTTTTTTCTATTTGTTTAATCATTTATCTCTGATGTTAGGAAGATGTTTCTTTACTGAAATGAATATTCATTTTTTAATGAAAAAGCATTATGTACTTTTTATAATTTGAAGTTTTATTTAAAATATTTTAAAGCTAATAGAATATTTTTTTTTAAATCAATGTTTCAGTGTTTACTTTTAACTTTTCTCTAACTATAACATCTCATTACTTGTCATGAGACTTTTTAAAAAAGGGCACACATTTTTAAAAAAAGCATGTATTGAAGAATTTTCAAATGAAGAAAACCTTCACGTTCTTGCTTAAATCATATTTCAACATGTTAAATTTTACAGTTTTCGTTTGTTTTATGATTTTGTATACACATTACATGTTATACATACAATAATATCTTCTTTTTTTTCAGATGCAGTGATATTGATGTTTATTTTGTTTCAATAAGAAGTGTTTCACATTAATGCTTCCTACTTATCCATTTGTATGAAAAAAAAAGCATTTGATAACTTCCAAATCTGTGTTTGGAGTGAATGTCAAGATTTCAACTTTTTTACTATTAATATTATTGAATCTTGCTGATTCAGAAAAATTGCATTCATTCTGCATGCAGTTATTTTATTTATTTTTTTGATGTTTTGGTTTTAAAAGAAGAATTTGTGTTAATTGTTGAATAATTTTTTAGTTTGTAATGACAATTCCTGCAATTCTCTGCTGAACATAATTAGCATGTTATATCACTTGTAGATAAGTTATATAGTTATCTTTTACATATCATTGTTTTAATTTTATTTAATGTTAACCTTTTAAATGTATAACTTTTTCATTTAGCGATGGAAAAAATATAGACTTTATTCACTTATAGTATGTTTTGAAATTTTCTAAATAATTTATTTTATTTTTTGTTTTGAACTACTTATAAAGTTCATAAGATATTGCTGAAAGATCAACTATTGTAATACTTTACAGTAAATTATTGGTACCAAATGTGTATAGAAATCTCATTCAGTATTAGAAATGATTGTTTTTTTTATATATATATAAATGTCTTTCATATGTCTAGTGGCCAAATAAATTAAAATATGTGCCTTTATTGATGTGGTATTAATTTTAATTTTAATATAATATTATTAGTATCATTACAAGTTATATCTCTTAGGGCTACAAAATATTGTTGCAGTTTCTGAAGCAGTATGTTGAACTGGACTTCTTTGAGTATAATTAATGTGCTTATTTTCAAATTCCATGAATAAATTTTTCTTATGCAATATATTTTTTGTAAAAAAATTTTTTTTTAAAGTTTTATGTTCGTAGAAAAATCATAAAATTAAAACAGTATTAAAAAATAACTTGCATAATGCTGAATATACAGAGGATAAAATTGATAGATCTATAAAGGTGGTGCATGTGTGTTTATATATATAGGTTGACTTATATAACTATTTCTATATAAATGAAATTATTACATTTTAGTTTCTTAAGTAATTCATCCCATTAAATTAATTTAGTTTGTTGTTGAAATTAGGAAGTTACATTTTTCTGAAATTCAGTTGCAAATCTGAGTAATTATTTAAATGTCATGCAGTTGTATATAATAGTATATGTATGCATGCAAAGACTTAAACTAGATAACTTTTAAAAAAATTGCGTGTTGATCATTTTCATAAAGTATAAAGTTTTTTTTTGCTCAGAACATTTGGTCTTTAAGAGTGTTAAAACTTTATTATTTACTATTTTTTTATTTATTAGTTAATACATACATAAATAAAAGTATTTATGAATTAACTAGATGTTCTAATTGAAAAGGGCAGGCAGAACAAACTGTCCCACAAAATCCTCACAGAAAGATTTTATTTTGACTTATTTAATATGTGTTTCTTTATTTTTTTAATTGTTATAGTAAATGTAATTATAAACATTAAAAATGAAAATTGCATTTTAGTTTTGAAAAAGAGATTTTCAATTGCATGAAAATCAATGAAAAGTTTTTTCTAATTTTGGTTACATTAAGATAAAAATAGTTAGAGAAAATAACTATTTATATTAATATTAAATCTTTTGCCTTTTTTTTATTCAATTTCACTATTTATATAAAATCTTTCTCTCTAAATTTTATTCACTTATGCTATTTAGCATTTTTAAATACTGTTTTACAATAAACTGATGAACTTAATAATTATTCATTTTTGATATTCCATGAATTTACAGACTTGAAGAAACAAGGAGATTGGAGCTACAATAATTTAAAATTTGTTATTACATTTTCACTTAAACTTTTATATGATTTCCAAATTAATACTAATGAATTCAAAATATTTTTTTGTATATAAACAGAAAGGATAAAAAATCATTAGATTAGTTTTCATATTTGTACAAGGGAATTAAAAAACATTAAACTGAATGCTGAACTAATTATTAACTGTAATATGTAACTTGGTTTTTTACAGTGTATCTTTAACACTGTGCAAATTTTTTTTAATCCACAAATTTTTTTAATTGTTTTTTGAATGCTCAAAACATATAGAAAAATGCGTAACAACGTGAATTAATAATTAGTTAAAATTTCTTGTATGAAATGATTTATTTCCTGCAGTGGTAAAAATTATTGAAATAACAAAATAGTTTAACTTTAAGAGAAAATAGTAGAAAATGTTTTTTACTGGGTTAGTCAATATAAAAAATGAGAGGTCGTTAAAAGTTCATATGAACTATCATTAATGGTTGAATAATTAAAATGTGTTATAAATTGCTGTGTTTTTGTTTTTAACTATTAACTTTTGGTATGAAATAAAAAA